>JAYKKT010000058.1:7927500-8095000 GCA_036023115.1 Brasenia schreberi | reverse complement strand
CCCAAGTGGCCTAGTCCGCATCAACTGCTTTCTACTTCACAAGGTAACGGGTCCGTCGTCCGGCTAAGGTGTCTGGTACATGGTCCAAGATCAACTCCACCTCTTTGCAACCCGGTGTCTGCAGGTACGCTGGTGCTCTTATTGGTTCGCCACACTGCTGGTCATCTGCATGGTATACCTTCAGATTGCTCACGTGGAAGACAAGGTGCGTCCGAACATGGTGCGGTATATTCACCTTATACGCCCAGTTCCCTACCCTCTTGACAATCTAGTAGGGGCCATTATACTTACGGATCAACGCCGCGTGATGCCCACGAAAGAATTGAGAGTGTTTAGGGTAGAGTTTCTCTAGAACGTGATCCCCCACACTAAACGCAGCAACGCGTCGTTTTATGTCAGCCAATTTTTTCATCCGCTTCGCTGCCTTCTCAAGGAGCACGTGCGCCAGATCTCGCCTCTCCTGGATGTCTGCTGCAAAAGAGAACGCCGCCTGCACAATCCCATTGTACGTTGCCGCCAAGAAATGTGGAGTTTGTGGTAGTTATCCTATAGCCAGTTCAAAGGGGCTCCTACCGGTGGACTCACTAACTTGTAGATTGTAGGAAAATTGTGCGAGGTCCATCCACTCTATCCAGTCCTTCTGGTTTGCACACACATAGTGCCAAAGGTAGCACTCAACCAAGGCATTGATTCTTTTCGTCTAACCATTTGTTTATGGGTGACAACTTGTGGAGAATACCAACTCTTTACCCAATAGCCGAAATACCTCCTGCCAGAAATTACTTGTAAACTGGGCATCACAGTCACTGACTATGTTGGAAGAGACTCCCCAATACTTGACCACATGTTTGACAAAGAGTTTCGCCGTGTGCTTAGCTGTGCATTTCAATGGGTATGCCACAAACACCCCATATTTTGAAAATCTGTCCACCACCACCAGAATGGATTGACAATCGTTCGACTTTGGTAGGTTCAGAATAAAGTCCATGGAAATCGGTATGGGTTCCAAGAGTCCTATCGGTTTCTAGTTATCCACCTTGTCTTGTTGGCAAATGAGACATGTCCGCACGTACGTCGCCACATCGTCTACCATGTTCGGCCAGTAGTAAGGTCTCTCCAATAAAGCTTTCATCTGATCCATACCCAGATGTCCTGCCCAAGGTGCATCGTGACACTCCTTCAAGACGTCCCTTCTCAAGTTCCCTATCCTTGGCATATAGAGTCTGTCCCCTCTTATCAGCAACAAACCATCTTCAACCAAAAACCATCTAGTCTTACCCTCCTGGACTCACGTCTTGAGTTGCTTGGCCATCCCATATGTTTCTAAGCCGTCATGAATCCGCTCCACCAAGTCATTTTGAATCTACACACTCGAAGATTCATCATCTCCATCTAGAGCTGCCAACTCTGCCCTTCTACTCAGTGCGTTCGCCACTAAGTTCGTCTTTCCCGTTTTGTAGAGCAGCATGAAATCAAATTCAGCCAAAAACTGCTGCCATCGAGCCTATTTGGCTGACAACTTCTTCTGAGTCTAGAAATAACTCACCGCTACATTGTCTGTCCACACTGTGAAGTGCTCCTCCAGAAGATAGTGCCTCCATAAGCGTAGGCAGTGTACCACTGCCGTTATCTCTTTTTCATAGACTGAATATCGCATTTCTGCATCCTTTACCTTCCGACTCTCAAAGGCAATGGGGTATCCATTCTGCATGAGCACTCCACTTACAGCAAAGTCTGAAGCATCCGTTTGCATCTCGAACGGTTGGCTGTGATCTGACAGCACCAACACAGGTTCTCTCATCACTGTTTCCTTCAACTTGTCGAAGGCTTCCTAGCAAGACTCCGTCCATTCCCACGTTTGACCCTTCTTCAACCTGTCTGTCAAGGGGGTAGCAAGTGCGACGTATCTCTTGATGAAACGTCGGTAGTAGTTAGCCAAACCAAGAAAGGAGCGCAAGCTCATCAGGTTGGTTGGAGCTTGTCATTCATTGGTCGCTTTGATCTTCCTCCCGTCCATCCGCATCTCTCTGTGGCCAATCACATGGCCCAGAAAGTCGATCTCACTTTGTCTGAATAGGCACTTCTCCCTTTTGACGTAGAGGTGATTCTCTTGTAGTAGTTTGAACACTGTCCATAGGTGGTGAATGTGTTGATTCATAGAAGTATTGTACACCACTATATTATCAAGGTAGACGACCACAAACTGATCTAGGAATAGGTAGAAAATCTTGTTCATTAATGTCGAGAATGTTGCTAGAGCGTTCGTCAGTCCGAATGACATCACCAAGAACTCATACACACCATAACGAGTTACGCACGTCGTCTTCTCCTCGTCTCCTTCGACGATCTACACCTGCTAGTACCTTGAACGAAGGTTTAGCTTCGAGAAAATGCGTGTCTGTCCAAGTTGGTCAAACAAGTTCGCAATCAAAGGAAGGGGGTACTTATTCTTCACATTAATCTTATTCAAGGCGCGGTAGTCTACGCAAAGCCGTTTTGACCCATCAGACTTGGTTTGGAAGAGTATGGGCGCACTAAAGGGTGCTTTTGAATGTCTTATGATCCCGATCGCTAACATCTCATCGAGTTGTCCCCTTAACTCTTTTAGTTCCACTGGTGCCATGTGATAGGGTGCCATGGCCGGCGGTCTAGCTTCAGGTTGTAGCTCGATCTGATGATCTATCTCTCTCCGCGGTGGGAGCTGTCTTGGGAGTTTCTCAGGCATCACATCGTCAAACTCCCTCAGCACTCAATCCAGCTCCGGGGGTGCCCCGATGCGGGGTGCCCCGTCCTCCTCTTCTTCATCCCAAATTGCTATGAGGTACGTCTCTTACCCGTCTTCAGTTGAAGCGCATATATCATTCAGTTTGAGCTTTGTCCAGACTTCTTTGTCTTCATTTCAACCTTAGCCACATATAACGAGTCTCCTTCAAGCAAAGCTACGTAGTCGCGCCTCGATCGTATCTCTGCATCACACTCCCGCAAGAACTCTAGCCCCAAGACTATCTGATAATCGTCCATCGAGGAAATGAAAAAGTTGGTCACACCCTCCAAACTTCCAATTCGGATTGGCACCCCTTGTGCCTCACCCACCATCTTCATGGACGTCGAATTCACGACCTTCATTAGACCCTCTTGTTTAATACACTTCACCCTCAAGCGATTCGCTTCTATTGGGGTAATGAAGTTATGAGTTGCCCCCGTATCTACCATAGCCCTTGTAACTGTACTCTTAACGACAACGTCCAAGTACATTAAGCCTTTGCGAAGAGGTGCCGTCGGAATCGGCACCTTGGCCTTTTTCATAGCGTTCATATGTTGAAGAGCTCTCATTCACGACTCGTCAGGTTCTTCTTCTTCTTCTTGTTCCATTGCATTCACGCGCCCGATGTTGTTCTTGTTCGGGCATTCCATAGATCTGTACGGGCCTCCGCAGAGCCAGCACGCCAGTTTGTATGGACCCTTTGGCCTCAACTTGCCATCGGGTCCCTTTGTCGGTGCCTCACCCCGACTGTCTCCACCCTTCTTTCCCTCAGAATTCTTTTGGAAGGGTTTCTTCACATTAGTTCTACGGCTGTCCACCAACCGTGATAGCTTTAGATAACGTCTGCGGGTTTTCAAGATGAAGTTCCTGTTTTGCCCAAGATTGCAAGTTATTGAGAAAGTGAAAGACACGGTCTTTCATCGTCATCGATACTGAGTGTCAAGGACTGATATTCTTTTATGTAGTCACGAATTGAACTCATCTACTTAAAGTTGGAGAGTTTCCGCTTAGCTACCTCCTCAACGTTTCGAGGCAGAAAGTGATCTCTTAGTTCCTTCTTGAATAATTCGTATGTATGTAACTCGTACTCGTCATTCTTAATCTCTTCCAACTTTCGACGCCACCATAGGAACGCGTCGTCTTCTAGAAAAGTTGAGGCTGTGGCCACCTTCTGTTCCTCATCGTCAAGATTTCTAGCCTTAATGTATATGTCCAAGTGACAAAGGAAGTTATTGATCTCCTTTCCATCCCTTGCGCCACTGTATAGCTTCGGAGCCTTCACCTTCAGTCTAGGGGTCCTCACTCCCCCACCAAAACTCTACTTCCGTTCGACCTCCATCAAACGGATCAAACGGGCAACAAAAGATTTCTGCATGGTCTCAAGACTGTTTACACGATCCTGAAGAGATGTCTCACCGTTAAAAATCTCATAATTCAAAATGTCATTGCCAACCGCAGCTCGCGCCAATGACTCCCTCAAGGAGGCACACTCCTCCTTCGGTCTGTACAGTCTGCTCTCTAAGCTCGAGAAAACGTCTATTTCAGCGTTAGATGTGTTCTTCTTGTCTTTTCCTTTCTCTCGTCGGTTCTCTCCTTGAGCCAACTCAAACCCATCGCAGTGCACCTCTGACGCCGATGTCATGCTAACGCCCCCAACGTTAGCACTTAGTGTCCCAACTTCCAATTGAACCGTGCTCTGATACCAAAGTTGTAATGCTCGAAAGTTCATAGCGCATGACCGACGCTCAACTAAAACAAGTTAAGCCAACCTACTCTGTGTTCGGGCGCAGCTCGGAAGTAAAGACGGTTCTCATGATTACAAGTTCGCAAAAATGTAAGAAGGCAGAGGCAAGTGCACAAAGAGAATTTGTATTACAAAAGAAAAGGCTATGTTACACTCAATACGCACTACAATTTAGTTGTCGGATTATCCCACAAGGAGTTACAATGAGTTGTCTTCACGCGGTGACGCGGTGGACCCAAAAGTTGTCGGATTATCCCACAAGGAGTCCGGAGTCCGGATTTACACCGAGTGACTTTAGGGGTCATATGTTACGTACGCAACTAAGGCACCCACCCTTGAAGGGTTTAGGCAAAACCTCCGCGAGCTCAGCCGCGTCTCTCTCTCTCTCTCTGAGAGCCAAAGGAAAGTCGTACAGAGGATGGAGCCGATCCCAGCGTTGCAGGCGATGCAATGGAGCATCGAGCTCGACAAAGGCCTCCGATTGAAGAAACCGGGTTTGTTTTCCTCAATTTCCTGCAACGACTCCCTATTGCTTCAGAAATGGCATTTGAGTTTGTTTTCTTCTTTTCTGTTGATTCAGGCCGGGCCGCGGAGGCGATACTAAGGATGGGGCCAAGGCTCGTCCAATGGAGTCGCCAACCGAATGTAACTGCATCTACCGCGAATATGTTCGGCTTGGTGCTCGGAGAAGACAGAGCATTAGCAAATACGATTATTCTTCGTCTCGCTGACGCGTTTGAGTCTGGTGATAAGTCCATTAGGGCGTGCATTTTGAAGATTCTGCTGCTAGAAATGAGGTCCCGGAGGAGGACGGCATCGCGCTACGATGGCATTTTGTCAAAGCAAAGGGTGCCCAATTACATGGAAGTGCTTAGAAGAATTAAAGTTGTTTTTGACAAGGGCGACGTGGAATCTAGGGCATTGGCTTTGCGAGTGATCGGTTGTTTGGCTGACTTTGCGAAGGATAGCGCGGACATACGTTTTACGGTAGTCTCGACCCTTTTGGAATCTCAGCATGATATGGAGGTTGGGTCAGTATTCTTCCCCTTTCGATGGTTTCGTCGATAGTTCATTGGTTTGATCCTTTGGTGGCTTTCCTAGATCTTTGTGGGTCTAACATATCATGCATATGCTTAGCTATTTCTAGTTCTGCTACGTATATCTTAATGTTATTGTTCTGATCGAGTATATGCTGTACCGTCAAGAGTTTCATTCGCCCAAGACACGCATCTGCTTCTCTTAGCATATAAAAACATTCTCATATATGCATGGAAAATCGTAGTTTATTCCCGTTTGCTATTTTCTGTCATGTTGATTGGTATTTGGTCGAGCCTTGTACACTTTATGGATTTATTGCTGAAACTACCGGTTTTATGTGTTACTGTTTTTAATATAAGGATTAATAGTGGGTCTGTTCATTAGAGGTTTATGTGATCATCCATAGCGTGCTTTGGCTTGCTTTGCAGTATGGTAGGAAATTGATCGTGGACCCTATAAATGCGGACATTGTGGATGAGATGCTGGTGTCACTTTCAAGACTTGCTTCAAGGTCATCAGTTCTTGTTTCTGATCAGGTAGGGAAGTTTTGATGCGTGGAATGATTATAATTTTATTTTCTCATCTAAAAGAACCACTCTTTAACAATTATTAGACAAAATCTGCATTTAGATATCCAAAATTTCCAGATTTTTGCAGGTAACTGCATGTGTATGTTTGCGTAATCATAGTAAAATTTCCCATTTGATTTTTTTCTTTGCTGTATTCCTTGAACTGTGAACTTTGCACCTTTTGTACTTATAGTTATAGGAGAGTATATTGTTCCAATTCAGAATTGTGGTTAGACCCTATGTCTGTAAGCTGTTGAAGTGGATGCAGTAAAATGTAAGATACCAATGGTGGCTATTGACACGGCAGTTAGTCAGAGAAAGATTTGGGAGGTTCTTACCAGTTTTCTTCTTCTTTTAACATGAGGAGAAAGAGAAACCATTTAATACACCAAGTTTGAACCATATACAAAAAATGTATCATGGTCTCTTTGATGGTTCTATTTTGTTGTGAATTGTTTATAGGCTAACTTGTGGAAGCTACCTGGAAGTGTAAATGGTGGAAGATTTCGATGGAAGTTATAAGAGCAGCTATGGAATATTGGTTATGCCAGTTAGAATCATGCTCAAATTAGGGACTGCAGAGGGTGAGTTGTCAAAACCTCATAACCAGTGTGGTATTTGATGCGCAACCCTTTCCCACACTCATCATGCGATAAGATAGGTTGCTCAAGTGCATATCGCCCGCCCACTCGATTTTTACTGGTAGTGGATGATGAGATGTGCCATAAAAGGATCAGTAGGTGATGAAGTCGACGGTGAGACAAATGGAGGGATGGTTTCGGTCGTCGAGTTATTTATTTATTGTATGTGAACGCTTTTAGGTTGTTGTAAGTCTTTTTTGCTGCGTGAGGATTATTTTAGAGCTAGAAAAGCTCAAGGAGTAATTAATAAAGAGTGCTCGAGCGCGATGTAATCGAAGACTGGTCTCTGTATACGAAAGACTTTGTTCAGTTATTGATCTCTTTCTGCTTGAAAAGGGTTACTGTTCGTTCATCTATTTCCATGCATCCAAATAACGCAAGAATCTGGTGTTTGGAGGTGTGCATGATTCGCTCTTGTTTTCTGTTCATCTCTGTGTGAGTTTGACTTTGGTTGCAAGAGGATGGCAATAGGGTTGACTTGAATTCAGGTTCTCTTTTCCCTATGGGTAACAGGAACTATATGGGCGCTCACACACACACACACACACACACACACATATATATATATATAATATGTATATGTATATATGTGTGTGGAAATACTACAAATGGCTGGTGGAAGAATAACTAAAATTATGGGTTAGTAGTACAAGGTACTAAAGGAGTTGGTGTGCCGGTGAGGGTCGCACTAACACGATAGTGCAGATAAAAATCAAATGCTTTAATAATTAATGGGTAACAACTCGAAGCATGCATGAATAATTTGCACATTTTATGGGTCAAGTGCATGAGAAAGATGCCTCGAGTCTGTACTGCATGAGCTGGCCCATCGTGCGCACGAGTATTACATGACATGACCCATTCAATGACCAGAATGATCAAATTGGATCCAATGGGCCTGAATTAGCCGACTCAAATCCAATCAATTTAATGTGATTCACCAACACAGGCTGGTTCAGGTGGATTATGGATAGCGACTACCTGAATCAAGCAGAACTGGAACTATTCAAGGCTGTATTGGCGGGTCGGGTTGGGTTGGAGTTCAATAGTCTTGGCAGACTCGTGACTCTGGTTGTGACGTGAGGATTCATGATCCGATTAACTGAATCAGAAGCTCATGCTAGATGTATGACCGGCGTTTGCTTATCAATGAAGCCAAAACTCCACAATAGTAGGTTAATAAGTACGATGAGCTAATTAGAAACTTTTGGTGAAGGCTTGCAAGCAGAAATTAAGAGCAACTATGGTGTGGGAATCTTTCGTGACTCTTCAATTAGGTAATATTGGAAAAGTCCAACAAACGAACTGCAAACCATCGATCACAGCTTGCAGAAAAATATCTGAACACACACACACACATAACTTTTGGTGAAGGCTTGCAAGCAGAAATTAAGAGCAACTATGGTGTGGGAATCTTTCGTGACTCTTCAATTAGGTAATATTGGAAAAGTCCAACAAACGAACTGCAAACCATCGATCACAGCTTGCAGAAAAATATCTGAACACACACACACACATATATACATACATATACATATATATATGACTTCTTCTAGTCCTTTTGGCCAATATTAATATTTAAGTATCACTACTCCCTGTAGGCTTTGGAAGATAATTGAGCTAATTAGTCACAGAATTTTCTGAGAAAGGTCATCCAGTGATCAACCAAGTGGTAATTAAAGCATGTAATCTTCTTTTAATACCCTCAGTATAACTACACTTCACAATCCCCCCCCCCCCCCCCCCCCCCCCCCCCCAAAAAAAAAGTACTTCACAAGTCAACATAGAAAGGTAAAAGGAACCTAACTTCAGTTCTAGGATCGATACAGATCAACCAACACATCACATTATCATTTTTAGGTGCACCTGTCTAGATTGTGTCTCAATCATTTAGAAGAACGAGGGTTGCCAAAGAAGTGGATGGAAGAACAAGGTAATATGAGCAGTAAGTTGATAAAATAGAAGATATAGCTGTATTATTCTTAGAAGATGTAATTTGCGGACTCAAGGCAAAGACATTTTTTTTTCAAAAGAAAGTCAATGAAAAAAGGCTGCCCTTTCCTTCCAAATCTAATCAAATTTTATGTCATAAATTTATTGGAAAGCATACAACACTATTCATCACATGGAAGCATAAATGATCATGGATCCCTTCAATTGTTTACTTGATCTGGTGTTGCCAACACAATTTTTTTCTTAAATGTAGGCAATGTGAACCATTTTATTTTGAGCAACAGTTAAGTGCTTGAAAGATTGAATAGGGAAAGATATTCCAAGTCGAGTCTAGAGTGGGAGTGCTTTCGAATAGGCAAAGATACTTCAAGCTGAGTATAGAGTGGGAAATGTTTTCTCAATGGTGACCAATCTTTGATTTTAGAAGATCAAACCAGCAAACTGTTAGAATAGATATCCAGGATCAGTAAGAATCAAATTACAAAATCTCAAAGGAAGAGAAGAGCAAAAAGAGTCAATAGTGGATTCTCATTGATCTTATGGAATCATAATAATTTTTATTATATTGGCAGAGTCAAGAAAAACTCTAGAAAAGTTTCATATATATAACTTGCTTGATAAACTTGCCAATAATAGAATAAACAACCTTTCTAAAGACAATATTGTATGACAATACTTTCCATACAATAAAACTACAATTAATTAGCTTCTATTTATATACCAAATATCACTAAATACAAAACCATTGACTCTCTAAAATCTTGAAAGTGTCCAAATAAATCAAGTTTATTTTTCAAAGCCTCTTGAGTGCATCATCCCATGCAGTAACTATATTTTTTGGAGACTTCAACATTCTAGGGCTTAGTGAATATATTTGCAATTTGATCTTTAGACTTCACACATTTAAGTTCAACTTCTTTCTTAGAAATGCATTATCTAATAAAACGGGTACTCTGTACCAATATGCTTATTCCTTTCATGAAGATCAAAATTCTTGGTCAATACAATTATGGGATTCTTATCAACATAAATCTTCATAAGATCCTTTTGTAATTGGTGAAGTTCCTTCCACACATAAGCCAAATTACATGACCAAAACAAGAAGAAGTGGCAACATATTTCGTTTTACAAAGTAACAATTCCAATTAAATGTTGAATTGTCCATCAAGAAGATAACCTTGGTATTACTCTTTTCATCACCAGCACAGTAACTATCACCATAGCCAACAAAGCTTGAAATCTTCTTAAGAAGTGGCATAAAACGACTAATTAGACCAATACCAAAAAGAATATGTGGTTCAATACAAGTCAAATACCTCAAGCTTCCAATGAGATTTTTGAAGAGAGTAGGATCAACCTTGCCTCCATCTCCATGCTTAGATAATTTCAAACCACATTCAACTAGAGTGCTAACCGGATGGCAATCTTCTATTTTAAACTTCTTCAAGAAATTCTCTAGCGTATCTGTCTTGAGAAATAAAGATATCATGTCTGTGATCCACTTTAATGCCAAGATAAAATGACATCCATTATCTGTCACCTAAAATTTTTTTGCTATGGCTTTCTTAAATTCTTCAAAAATCTTAAAATTATTTCCAATAAAGATTAGATCATCCAAATATAAGCAAAACAATAAGATATCATGATCTTTACTGACCTTCACATAGATTGCATGCTTATGTGGACATTTGATGAAAGCATTCTCTTAAAAATCCTTATCATTTCTATTATTCCATGCGCATGGCACTTGATTCAAGCCTTATTCAAAAAGAAGTTTTAAGTACTTACGATCAACTTTTCAGAGTAACAGAAAAATTGAAGGAGATATATTTTACAGGTCAATTAAAATGGAGAGATGTATTAAGCATTCTAAGGAACAAGAAAACATCATTAAAGTTTAAAGGTAAGTATTATCGAGTAGCAATTAGGCATGTTATATTGTATAGGTTTGAGTGTTGGGCAATAAATCATCAACATGTGTAAAACATGTTTATGGTAGAAATGAAGATGCTAAGTAGATATGTGGTTATATAAGAAAAGACCGTATCCGTAATAAGGTTATTAGAGACAAACTGGGAGTAATATCAGTAGATTATAAAATGAGAGAAAATAGTCTAAGATGTTGTGGATAGTGGAAAGGAAACGAAAGCAAGTTCCGATAAAAAGATATGAGGAACTGGATAGTGATTATATCAAAGGAGCAAACTCCTATCTTTCATCCAAAGACTTAAAACACTAACTTGTCCCCTATTGGACCAGGTTCTTCCTTTCCATAGATTAAGTGGGTTAAAGATCCCCCTTTGCATTGTTGTTTATGGCTTTTCAATATCTTCCTACAGAGTGATGAAAACCACATCCACAGCAGCGGATCTAGCATCTTTTTGGATGGGGCGAACCACATATTCGACCTTTTAAGGTGGGGCGAGCTATGTATAGCAGCCATGGACTCAATCACGTCCTATAATATTTTCAGTGGTTTTTTGAATTTCAGGTGGCTTGCTTCATTGTAGATCGACCACTGCATATCCATAAAGTATTTTATGTAAGCAAACTCTATCATCACCATCACTCATAAGATCAGTATTCAATCTAAGAATTGCACGTGACAATCCTGTGAAGTCTAAACTTCTATCACTGAAACTTGTAACCCATGGACAGTTAAAGAATGCAGTGTAGAAAGAAGGATGGTGCGCAAATCTATCAGAAATAGGAAGAGACCAGGAAGTTCCACTGAATGGGAGGATGCCAAAGGTTCTTTTTCCTGCACCTAAGAGATTTCATTGATGAAATGAAACAGAGTGCATTTCATTAGCTTATCAGAAACATATGAGGATCTCTCTAACAAATACATCAAAATCCAGTTCTTTTAAAACAATTAACTGAACCATGAGATACAAAGGCAATTGACATAGTGCGTTCCAAAGGTCAAGCAGAGAAGCAACTATAAAAGAACCAACCCCATTGAAATATAACAAACAACGCTAATGAGATAAAACAGAGAAAGCTGGAGCAACCAAGGTTCGCCAATTCAGGAGTGTCTCAAAGCAAGTTGAGGCCTACAGAGAAAATTAGATACAATATGTGACTTGCAAATTCAGAGCCTGCACCAGTTATCCATTTAGGGGAGTACTGCTGCTATATGGGGCTGCAGGAATAACCCTTTGCCTAGCTAGCTTGCATTTGGTTGGATTTTCTTGTCACATGCTCCTTTTCTCGTCTTGCATTATCTACGACTAAAAGTAACTTCATGCACAAAGTGCAGCGCCCTTTTCATGAAGGCCCCCCATGGTCACATCCTTCAGGGATCCATGTCGCCCCGCCCTCCAAAAATTCTACTAACAAACCTTTGTCATGATGGTCAATAGAATGATACTTTTGCCAATCAGATGTCCTTGCCATAAAAAGGCATAAAATGTATGCTCCAATATATGAATCATTGAAATATGGATTTGAAAGATAAAAGTCCAATACATAAGAGTGCCTGCTACTACCAAGAAGCCGGTATGCACGCCCCTAGAGTCGAACTCGCAGCCAACATCAGGCAAATTATGTGCAGTCGAAAAGGATGATAAAGTAAGCCCCAAATAAGCAATTGGAAGTACTGACTTAGGCCATCCAGCAAACACCAATATAGCAGCTTCCTCCTCTCCCATGTGAACATCAAGAGGAGTTTAGCAAGACTTATAAACAGTGAAGGATCTACATACCGGTCGGAAATTTGAAGTGTCAATTGGGAAGACTGTAGCAAGCAGTCGACCCCATGGTTGTAACACACAGTCCGCCCCACCTTAAACAGTTTCATGAGCTATTTGCCCCACCCGACACCAATGTACCACTGCTTATAGAACTACTTATCTTCATGCCTGCGTAACTGTGCTCTTTTTGATGTTCTGTACAATCTCAGGACATATTTATCTTACGAAAGATTGTATTTGATGTGCAAAACATTAATTCCAAGAAATGATGCTCCATAACTATAAGAAAAAGGTTAGGAGATATTGGTTCTCCTTGCGTTAGATTTTGGCAATGCAAAACAGCTCATAATGCAAGATGCAGGCCCTTCTTAGTTGCTGCCACAACCAGGATATGGGTGCATCACTGATGTCCTTGAGCAGAAGGCTCATGAGATATACGGGTGCTCAAATCCCATATGCCCTCCAATCATGTACAAAATTTGGTAACTGTTCTTGCTTCCCAAATCCAGAATCCAACACATAGCCTAAAAGAAGGCTCCATGTCGATAAATCATTAAGAACTATTATAACTTTAGAGGAACAGAAAATCCACAAGTAAAATTTTGTCTGCAGCTCAGAGTGAAGCCGAGTTGGTTCATCGGCAAGCTACAGTGATGCTCAATTTGAAACCTTACATGGATTCAAGAGGCATTACGTACTGGGTTCCCCGAGTATTATCGATCTCGATTCCCTCTTTGTGTCAACCCGTAACCAGGTGAGACCATTCCTATTTAGATTCTTTCATCATGCTCAGAATTGGAATTCTATGGGTATCGGTTTCCGTACAAAGAAAATATAGTCATGGTCCAAAACTTTTCAAGAATAAATCGAGAAAACAGAAAAAAGGAAGCTAGTTCATATACATTCGTCATTCTTCATTTGCTCTTAGTTGGATTCAATGCACAAATAACATGGCCCTGGATATATTGTGCTCGATCAAGCCCTGTTATCATCAAGCAAGAGAAATATTTCATTGTAATACCACCGCATGAAAGGTTCACTGATATCTGACAACTTGATTTATTGATCACCTTTATGTGTAAACAAACAAAATCTGTTTCCTCCCAGAGGTCATAAACTATTCTAGAAAGTATGCGTCAAATACAAATGAACTTTCCTCTGTAAGGGAGCTTTATTTGCAGAAACTTGCTTCTGTTTGCTTGTTACTTCAGTTCATCTTCTTTCTCACAATTTGGATGCAGTTAAGCTCTCATACTGCAGTAGGTATGTCAAATTTGTTGAGATTTTATCAGATAAACAACCCAAACCCTGAATTTGATTTTGAGACACGATATAAAATCATAATGGATATGGATTACATTTGTCTCTTCAGGAGAATAATGTATCAGCAATTGGGGTGAGATATCGCCTACCGGTACTTTTTTCTCAGACGATTCAGCAATGTCTTAGAAAATGCAACTTCTAATAAAATTAATTTAAAAACATGATTTGGAAGAAGAAATTTGCTTCGCCTGTCCGTGGCGGTATCCTTACTGTAAGCGTCAAGGTAACCTCACTCCCACGGGGCGTGTAACTGTGAGCTCCCACGGGGCACTAAGGCTCGGCCGTCCGGCTTTAAGCAAGCTACCTTTGATATGCATTCACCCTTGGTGAGATCTAACCAGTTTTCCTAATTATTTGCATTACTTATGCCAGATTGTCCCCAACATGATGTGGCCCCATTCTGGATTTTCTTTTTCTCCTTTTTGATTCTTCGTGAGTGTCAACAAATGCCCATTTACTAGGATACATGTTCAAGAACTTATAGTTTGCCTTGAGAACCACGTGTTATTGAGGTGGATGTATAGTAGTCATACAGGAAAAAACTTATTTCTAATGAGGATATTTGAATGAAAATTGGTGCAGCTCGATAGAAAATAAGATGATTAAGATGGTTTGGGCATATAGAGTGGTGACCAATTGAAGCTTCAATAAGAACGCATGATAAACTAAGAGCATACTTTTAAAAAGGAAAAAAAATAATTAACCATTATATGGTTTTCCTCGAGGTAACTACTTATATATTATAATCAAACTCTATTGAATCAATTGGTTTTTGTCATCACGAGAACGAGAATCCTTCTCTAACTCTAGTAACCATGATGAACTATTCTAAGGAGGAGCTAAGGATAGCGACTTATCTATTCATCACCACCAGTTTCATTTGTTATCCTTCTTTTTCTCATTAAAATTTGCCCTTAAGAATCAATTACCATCAAAGCATAAGTGGCAAGGATGAACTCGCCACCTGATCTGTCAGTTTGTGCCCCCATAAATGGTAGCAGTGACGGATCTACATTGGGCTGAGGTGAGGGGTCCACCCCATCCGAAATTTTGAAAATCAACTTAAAGCATGTAGCCCCTACACTAAAAAAGTTTCCAGATCTGCCACTGAACTAATTGCCCTAGAGACAGCTGCATTAATCAATCGGAAATCTCTGCTATCGATCTCGGCAAGGAAGTGAAGTGCTTTACAGTCATGTTTTTTTATTTATATTATCGAAGTTGATATGCTACCTAAGAACATAAGAAAAATATCTATGGTGCATTATGCTTTATCATTCATGATTTGGCATCATGTTAGTATATCTTCAACTCATTTGCACGCTTTATGCTCAATCAATTGTTGTGATAGCATCACTGTTTTCACTTAAAAAACTAAAATAAATGGCTTATAGACGAAATTCTAGTTTATTGTAATTAATGAGACATTTGATGTGCTCAATTGTTCGTTTCAACTTTCGAAGAAACATTATGCTAGTGATGCTGTGGATCACACTATCAAATCATGATAAGGAAGAGATATGGAGGGCACTTCTCCAAAACAGCGAATTAAAGGGGGGCCTATTTGTTGGTTTGGTTAACCCACAAGTAAAGAGATACCAGAATCAATATTATTGTACCAAATTAATATATGTATAGTGGACAGCACATATATATAATGTGAGGAGAGAAGTGGGAGCAAAGGGGCTGGGAGCCATCAATGCACTTTTGACGCTTAGTTGGTGATTCCCTACTTTGAATCATGTGCTATCGTACACAAGTAGCTAGCAGGGGTTGGGCTGGATGGACAACAAACCAAAGCCAGTGGTTGGTCCCATGATGGAAGAGAGACAGTGGCGTGGGTCCTTAATTAGATAATTTTAAGAAGCTAGGGCTACATCTCCTTCCGCCAAAAGCACGCAGAGCCTTAGCTCGAAGGCAGGGCGCTCTAGTGCCGTTGCTGCTGGTGGGGAGGTCGACTCCCAAAGGGTTCATGTCTGTGTTAGGCTTCGGCCTCCTACTGTAACAAAAGAAGGAATCCTATAAAGTTTACACCACAAAAATCTTCAGGGAAAATTTTAAAAGAGAGAGTGAAAGAAGGACCAGGGTAAAAGTACGTTAACTATCCTTATCTCACAAAGATTTGGCCAAGTATTATGCTCGCTTTCTTATTGTCCATCCATATTCCTGAAGTTGAAGATCGGCCGGCAGAAGCAGGGCCATAGACATTGTGATAGCATATGATTCAGCTACTTTTTGTTTGAGTTTGAGGGTACTACGTATCACGCTTTGCTTTTTCGACTTTCCACTTTCAAAGTAACTTTGAGAGAGAGAGAGAGAGAGAGAGAGAGATTTGTTCGAAAGTGATGAGGATTCCCAGGAAAGGCAGACTATCGAGTGGAGAGCATTATACCAGCTTCCCCACCTCCCATCTTGTATGCTGAACCCTTGCAAAACTAATGTTGGTGGGTTACAAATATATAGTCAATTCGAGCTCTGTCATATTAGATTAGGTCGATCATATAGATTCTTTGTTTTCATGAAGCTCTACTAACAGTTAGTTCAACAAAACTAAATTATTCTTTATATCATCTACAAGGGAGTGATTTATGGTAACCATGTCCAACATAGATGAGAGAATCTTCTGAGTGTCAAGTGGAGAGACTGGCAACAAAAACAACAACTAAGCCTTTTCCCATACTAGACGGGGTTGGCTACATGGATTCTTTGTTTCCACACATCTCTATCGTGTGCCATGTTAGCAGATAGCTCACAATAAGCTAGATCATTTTTTTATTGTCTCTTTCCAACACTTTTGTAGTCGTCTTCTAGCTCTTTTAATACTTTCCAAATTTAGTTTTTCTAATCTTCTTACGGGTTCTTCTTTTGATTTTCTTTCTATATGTCTAAACCATCTTAAATGATATTCTCTCATTTTATCCTCTATTGGTGCCACTCCTAATTTGTTTCTAATAACATCATTATGTATACGGTCTTTTCTTGTATGACCACTCATCTATCTCAACATCTTCATTTCTGTCACAGACATCTTTTGTACATGTTGATGATTAACTGCCCAACACTCAGAACCATAAAACATGGGAGACCTAATTGTTGCTCTATAATATTTACCTTTTAACTTTAATGGTATCTTCTTATCACAAAGAAAACCTGATGCTCCTCTCCATTTTAACCAACCAGCATTAATTCTATGCGTAACATCTCCATCAATTCTTTAATCACTCTGAAAAATTGACCCTAGGTATTTAAAACTTTCCTTTTGAGAGATGCAATGTGTGCCAATTTTAATTTTTATGTCCTCTGAGGTAACCAAATGATCAAACTTATATTCTATATATTCTGTCTTTGTTCTACTAAGTCGGAGGCCTTTGCTTTCTAATGTTTCTCTCCATAGTTCCAATTTTCTATTAACTTTCTCCTTATACTCCTCCACTAATACAATGTCATCTGTAAATAACATACACCAAGGTATTTCATCTTGAATATGTTTTGTTAACTCATCCATCACCATTATAAATAAGTAAGGACTTAAAGTTGATCCTTGATGTAACCCAATATTAACTTCAAAGAAGTCTGTCATTCCTTCATGAGTCCTCATACATGTTTTTGCACCATCATACATGTCTCTTATAAGGTTAATGTATGTCAATGGGATACCTCTTTTTTCCAAAGTTCTCCAAAGAACCTTCCTCGGTACCCTATCATAAGCTTTTTCTAGATCAATAAATATCATGTGAAGGTTCTTTTTTGCTCTAAAATGTTTCATAAGATGTCTCAAAAGGTGAATCGCTTCAATAATAGATTTACTTGGCATGAATCCAAATTGGTTCTTTGTTGTACTTGATACTTGTCTTAACCTACGTTCGATAATTCTTTCCCATAATTTCATAGTATGGCTCATTAACTTGATACCTCGATAATTCGCATAATTTTGAATGTCTCCCTTGTTCTTATATATGGGTATAAGTGTACTTGCTCTTCATTCCTCGGGCATCTTTTGGTTTTTCCATATTTTATTAAATAGTCTTGTGAGCCAAGTGATTCCTGTCTCCTAGTATTTTCCAAACTTCTATAGGAATATTATTTGGTCCTACTGATTTACCATTTGGTCCTACTGATTTACCACCCTTCATATGTTTAAGAGCCTCTTTGACTTCATTCTTTTGAATACGTCGGTAGAAATTGTGGTTTATATACTTTTCTGATTTGGCTAACTCTCCTAAGCTAATACTAACATCTTTATTTTCATTAAAAAGCTTATAAAAATAGTTTTTCCATCTATTTCTTATATCATCGTTTGCCACCATCCTGGTCTTTGATGCATTTAACATAATTAAGATATTTAGTTTTCTTATTTCTAGCCCTAGCTATCCTAAAAATATCTCTTTCGTGGAGAGACTGGCAATCGGCATAATTTTTGTCCAACTTTCGGGCATAATAACTCTAAAATCATCGATCTCATCAAGTGGGACGTCAAATTAATATCGTTTCTTGTTTTCACGCTGGAGAGAGAGAAGCATCAATAAAAGAAAAGTCTTATCATGTTTTGAGTTCATTAAGTTACCATAACAAGATCCAAAAGAAGGAAATATATTATATATAACTAACAAATATTTACCATTGATTATCATAAGATCTTTGCGGATTCAGAAATTTTGGTTTATGGGGGCAGTCACGGGGCACAACCTGGCAGTCAGAGTTCGGTAGAAAGAAGAGAGTAAAACGAGACAAGCGAGAGAAAACAACAGAAAGAAATGTGCAAAATAAACAATAGAGAAAAATACATATGGTCAGGACCAGTGTTCGACCTGAGCATCGTCGTCCTGCCCCTTCATTTTTGCAACACTGATCTGCCACTGATCTTGATTGGTGTAATATCTAATTTATCCATAGTTAACGGTATCTCTTCACGTTTGGTAGATAGAGAGTCTCTGTCATCCCTCAGTTGTGAGGGGGAATGAAGAACTGCAATCCTGGCATTGATGGTTAAAGAAAAACGAAACGATTATTGAACGGCAGGTTCCACTCAGTAACTATGTAACTTGATGGGTGCATGCTTAAATCTCTGGCTAGCTTACAGTCCATATTGTGTTATTATAAATAATATTTCTTTATTTGCTGATAGAACATCACCTACGACTTGTTAAATTATTGAATATTAAGATTTAACAGGTAGTTGGTCGGCATAATTTGATAAATTTTAATAGCAATCGTGCAAGATTCTGTGGGAAGAGTATTCAAAAAGCTGTGTTGACATCATGGAGAATAGCAATCTAGATCTCTAAACATGTGATGATGATCAACTTGATGCCATAATTAAACCAAATTAATGATGCAACCTCACGCACCAAGGAGTTGTTTGCACGTAGAAGTTGAGCGACCTCGCAAGTCGACGTTTTAATCAAAACGAAAAGAACTGGTTGGTATAAGTCTATTCAAACACATCAAGTCGATTGACCCAAGGGGGAGGGAGGTGGCCAAGAGGGAAGCTCCGAGACAATGGACAAAGTTAGGTTCAACTCATTTCCGCTTTAGTGCATCATCTTGTCTTACACTCAATAAAGAATTAAACAAACAATGGATGGAATGGCCTTTTCGAGGGCAGGCTATAGATTACAATCAGAACAAATGTGAAAGCGAGATATAAATGTGTAAGTTATTGAATGGAATCAAAAGTTGAGTGCTATTTGGAAAGCATAACTCTTGGGATTAAGACGAGAAAAGCCCAAAACTTGAAGATAAGGTTATTGCTTTCTCCATGAAAGAGACAATTCATAAGAATTTATGCAATTTCTAGAGCAATGTTGAAGCTTTTGCAGATCACATAAATGGACCCAAGTAATTTATAGGTATAAGCTTCGGAAACGATGATGCTGACCGGCAAATATGGTTGCTGTTCAAAGTTGAGTCATCGTCTAACAGGACCAAGAAAGAATTCAGCTTAGAAGCATTTTGGCCCCATATACAGTACATCTGAAGCAGGGTGGCCAATTGTGTCGTAGTCATCTAATTATGTCCATAGATCTCTCAACAAACTCAACTTAACCATGCAAGCGAACACACGCACACACGCTTGCAAGGATCCTTGCATAAGCAACTGAGGTACTTTTCATGAGACTTTGAAACGTAATATACTTTTACATATTCCAAAGTAATCGAACTTGTTTGTGAAATTGTTGATCTCTTTTTTTTTGTAGTTAAGGCAAAACGATGAGATGATTTTGAGCAAGCTTGTTATGCTTAAAGCTCTATTCAACTAAGAAAAGTATGCCTTGAGTGAGTTCAAACCTGAGATGAAGCTTGTGCCAAGTTTGTCATAAAGTTTAGTTGCTTTTAGTTGTAATAATGTATGGAATGAAGTTTGATGTTTTGGAGGTCGTAGGAATCGAATCTCGAAGAAATTTTTGAATACCTAGAATTAGTGCTCCAACAAAATGGAAGAACTATTGCAGTTGCCATCAAGTGTTTTATATGATAATAACATTGTATCCTAACTTTAAAGGGTAAATGCCATAAAGCAATGGCGAGACCAAGAACTTATATATGATGTTAATTGGGTAGTCAATCATATGTTATCAACATAATCATATAAAATATGTTGGTTCTATAAATGAATTTTTTTTAGGTTGGTTTGTGGCTACAAAGAGAAGGATGGAACTTGTAACAATGCAATATGAAAAATTAGTTGGTGTAACATCAATAAAAAGAAAGTCCAATATACACGCAGAGGAAGAGAAAAGAAGGCCTAAATAAGTGTTGAAATTTTTTGATAAAGCATGATTATTGTTCTTGTAATTGAAATATAGTTATGATGCAACATGTTTTTTTAAAAAAACTCATTGTTAAAGAATGAACTCCAGTAACTTACAACCAATGCAAAAATGGGAACCAAGTAGAAAATAGTGGGAACAATGAAATTTTCTTTATAATTCACCTTTTCTCTTGATTTTTTACTTGAGAAAATACAGTATTCTTCCTTTTTATTTGCCGAGAGAACTTAAACATTCATTTTGTTGGAGCTAGATTGTGAAAATGTCAAAAGAGGAACCGAAACACCATAAAAGTATTGAAAGGAAACAATAAAGAATGATCTAATTTATGCTGAATTAATTATTAGCTTGACACATGATCAAACTATGTGAAAACAAAGAATCCACATAGTTGACTCCATCTAGTATGAGAAAAGGCTTAATGGTTGTTGTTGAAGAAAACTTAAACATTCACTTTATATCCAACTATGTTTGGAACCATTGATGATGTATGACTCGCTCCAAGTAACCCCAACAAATAAGTAACTTTTGCAGTTTTTTTTTCTAGTTACAATGGGAGGCCGAAACCAGGTATAAATGCATGCTCGGGGAACGAACTCACGATCTGTGTCTTGTGAGTCTAGGGGCCTACCCAGTGAGCTAAAGCTCTGAGTGGTAACTTGTACCTTAGTCGCTAATTGGCCGCATCAATAGTCCAAGATTAATTGCATGGATGAGTTCATGACTGCTATGAACATAATAATTATAATCAATTATGATAATTTCTAAAATAATACGGTAAATTTTATCATATCCACCAATCGTTTAAGTTCAGCACTTGTTCCTCTTAAGCAAGGTCTCAAGTTAGAATCTTGTGAAATTGAGTAAACTAGACATGGCCGGTTCCTGATCAGCTCCTTAGTTTCAAACGGAACCAAACCGGGTTAGAAACTCTCTTATAAAACTGGAATTGGAACCGGCAATTTCAAACTGTACGTTTTTTTTAAATTAATTTTTAATAAAAGTACTTGTTTCATACTCAAATCAAGTTATAGTTTTCAAAATTTTTAAATAAAAGTACCGGTTCTATATGGTTACATACTCAAACCGAAACCGGCGATTCCAGAACCGGAATCAAAACCGTCTCCCCACTGATTTGATTATTGTTCCAAGTTACAAGCTAACCGGAACTAGACATATCTAGAGTAAACCAAGGCTAGGAGAGGTTTGCCAACATATAGAAGTGGCTGCATTCATATGGAAACATTAGTTAGGGTTCTTTTGGGCTTCAAATATCATCGTCTACTTCAATAACAACAATCTAGCCTTTTTCATGAGGTTGGCTTCATGAATTCTTTGTTTCCATAAAGCGTGTATACTTCACAAGAAAAAAACATATCATATTTACACTGTTCTTATATTTTCATGAGAAAATACCAATATTATTCAATTTTTAGGATGGGAAAAGGCTTAGTTGTTGTTGTTGTATTCAATTTTTAGGAATCTTATTATGATATATCAGAATCTTGGACAAACGAGCCACAACAGATGCATGAAAACTGGCTCCCACCATGAGAGCTTAGCCTATACATTAATTAATGGCAGCAGAACCTACCTTTCCTTCGAGTCGCTCATCATCTCTTTATCGATTCAACTTGGTCGAGGAAGCACGATATATCATGGGAGATGAGATTCTGCTCCTAGCTAACAATTATGTTTGAAGCAGTGAGTATCTACTTTTTCTTTTCTCTTTTCTTTCCAAAGCTTATTCTTATCTTTCTTTTGCTTCCTTGAATGTCATAAGTTCGTCGCAAAAGGTTTCAGAATATCGGCCACACGAGGAGCCTCGTGCTCGAAGCTCGTGAAGGGTTGATTATTCATCTATGAGAATATTGAAGAGAGTGCACACACAGAAAAGACGGAGAATTCTTTCTTTATTCATACCATTCACATGCATTGTCCAAACGATGACCACCAAGTGCTTTCGCCGTAGCAATTAATGCCAAATCTTGTTTTTTGTAGATCTTTTTTTTTTCCGTAATAGGTGAGTTTGAGTTTTGGAGAGCTTATTTTGCAAGATTGAGATTAGACTCTAACTGGAACCAAACCAGGACCGGGCTGGTTTCGGTTCCGGTTTGAGGTTCAAACCATTTGGAATTAGAAAATAATATCAGACAAATATAAATTAAAAAATTAAAAATATAAAGAACCACTCATTCCGGTTCCTAGAAGGTAGAACCAAAACCGAATTGTGTGGTCCCTGGTTCTAGGTTCCAGTTTCAGTCAGTTCTTAGTCCGGTTCAATTTCGATTGAAACCACTAAATTGATTCGAAACTGGTCATGTCTAATTGAAATATTGGATAGAACTATACTTTTTGCATGTCTGCAAATTCAAAATTAACGAAAGGAAAAACCCATAAAGTAGCAAAAGCACCCCAAGTTGCATCTTGTTGTCTTGGGTAGGATGTACTTCCAACCTTGGCCAAATAACTAGTGAACCCTATTGAAATGCAACGGTGGATAGCATTATGGATTTCATGAGAACCCATATACCTGTATTTCGCTGGCATATTAATTGTGTGAAGGGTCATCTCTTTCTTGTTCTCTTTTTTTTTTTTCAATAACGTTCTTGCTTATGGGAAGCTGTGGACCTAACATATGTTTTTAATAAAAATATACTGTTATATATATATATATATATATATATATATATATCTATATCTATATCCATATCTATATCTATATATCTTTATATATATATATATAGAGAGAGAGAGAGAGAGAGAACTGAAAGATAATGAAAGGATAAATTACAGAGGAAGCTCATAATGGCCGTAGATGCCTCGGTAAGATTTTCCTTTTGGGAGAACAGTTTCTACTCTTGGAAGGGAGGCTGGCTGGATTGTGTTGTCCGTTGCCGTCCATCTTAAAAGCTGGAAAAGAAAAGAAAAAGAAATGACAGGACACGCTTTGAGAGCGGATTTATCGGCCTCGGATTCAGAAGAGAGAGAGAGAGAGAGAGGGAGGTGGGCTGACAAAGTTAAAAGACCAATTCATTTTCGGGGAGAGCAATGCAGAGTAGCCCGGTATACAAGCTGACCTTGTCACCTATTAATGCACACTCATCTCTTGCTTGCACTGCACGCTCCACTCGCCATTTAATTAAAACGCACAACAGCAACAACACAAAACCATAAAGGCACGACGACTCCCCTGAGTATAAGTATTGTGACAAACTAGTACATGTAGAGATACGGTTATATGCTTAAAAACGGATTTTAATAATTGAATTTATGAAATTGATGGTTGAAATTCAAATTTCAAAAATATGTTGATATTTTTTTAAATGTAAACAGTTTTTAAGTAGATTAGATCATGGAGCATGTGTGCATGGACTAAGCTCTCTCTCTCTCTCTCTCTCTCTCTCTCTATATATATATATATATATATATATATATATATATATATATATATATATATATATATATATATATATATATATATATATATATATATATATATATATATATATATATGTGCGTTAGATATGACTTTTACTGTACTCTTTTTAAGAAAAGGGAAGAACTCTCAAATAAGTACTGTACCGTGTTTGGCCCACGCATAAGGCATGACAACTTTTAAGTTGTTTGCTATCGATAAAAATTGTCTTATTACTTTCAAGTTATCACATAAATTTCCCATTTGCTCGCTTGTATTTACAATGTTATACTGTATTTAGTTATTTAAAAGACCACTCTCAGACACACTCAACCCAAGTTCTCTATACTCAGGCATGACAACTTTGGTATCAAACCACTTTCTAGTCCTTCTTCAGCTCAATCAACTAAATAAGGATGAATCCAAAGAACTTGGGAAACACTAATGTCAACAAACATTACACAAACAAACACAAAGAAGGAATGCAAGAAAAACATCTTAATAAATTTTGTGAAAAAGGTTCAATACTTTATGGCTCACAAAGATAACAGTGAAGGAAACAATATGACCATCAAAGAAAGGCAGGAAACCTTGAGGCACACTTGCAACCTTGACTAGGTTATTGTTTGTAAGAGTCATCACTCCTTTTGAGATAATAATATCTTGAAACTAGATGCTTACTTAGAGACCGGCAACGTGGTCTTTAGAACTTTGCGTATTAGATCGACAAATGCATTAAGTTCATGGATATTAGAAAGGTTCTTCAAAGCTCTCCATGACTATTGTTGACCCGAGATAATGAGGTGGTTCAACGGTAGACATGTTTATGTGATATGTGTGCATTGAATCCCATCACATTCTTTGTATTCATCAAGTGTAAATCATGAATTATATAGTACATCACAAGTGAAATTGCATGTAAGCTAGTGGCCAATGTTGCCGTTGAAAATTCTAGTACAAAGGAATGCTTGCCATTAGAGATAGATGGAAATAGCTCTAAAGGGCTGCGCACATCATCTCTTCGTGCAAATAAGTAGTTGAGGATCGAGCCCAGTATACGACATCAACTCCATCTCTCTCAAGACAAGCTGGGGGTCATCTTTTAGACCTCAGTTATGACCACACATGATTCATTAGCATGACCAAGGGACCATTCGATGCTACATAAGACATTAGAGACTCGGTGTAGTGGCTAACACCATCTCAATGTGAACCACAGCATCATCATGAGTTGGAAGGACAATCAACGTCAAGGACCGAGTGCATCTCCCAATACAAATTGAGTGTCAACTTTGTTGATGAAGCCTCTTGACGATAGTGAACCTTATACGAGTTGTTTAACCTTTGTGGCCACCTTCGATGATGTGGGGACACACTCCCTCAATCTTCCAACATGCTTTGGATTTTACTGTTGGCTGAGCGCTTTATAGGGCCTTTGGCACAATTTTGATGATGACCCTGCTCTTCAAGGGGAATTTACGCCAGATGAGCTGAAGTTTGCCATCTTTCAAGCACAAGACTTTTACAGCTTGTGGCTCTTACAATTAACAACTTGAGCCCAACAAGACCCGGAGATTGCAAATGCAAGCTTGACACTTAACATCGAAGACCATCCAATCTTCTCAAAGCCCAAGTTCCTCTAGGAAGAAGTTCTTAACTACCTCGATAAACTGATAGAGTATAGTTAGTTGATCAGCTTCCAGTGGAGATGTTGACGATTTTGGTGGGAGAGAATGTAACTCTTCAATAGTAAACATGTGATCAGCCTACTTTCATCCCTTAAAAAAAATCCTTGTATAAGAAAGAGCGCCAAAGTAAACATTCTACAATATTTGAGCTGCGTACTCTTTTTTACTATCAATAAAACATTTTGCTTTACTACGTTCAAGTTGTCTCCATACTTGCTCCCTTTGCTCTTTGTGCACTTTGAGTTGTTCGAGTGCCAAAAATCATTCTTAGCTTGGGAATCTAGAAGAGAGGACTAGCTCACATTCTTTACCGGAGAGTCAAAACACTCATATGCTCCGATACTGTCAAATCCACTAAAGGTTTATTCCATTGCAAGGGTGAGTGCTGGCTGCGCTTGCTACTCCATATAGCCAATAGGGCATGACACGTGTATATATAATTACATACACACATATGTGTGTGTTTGCGCATGCGCTACGTGCATAATGCTTTTTCAACATGACGAGCACGCCCTTCATATTTTTGCATGGCATGTTTTGGGTTTTGTTTCAAATGAAGATATGGAAGACCTTAGTTTGAAAAATAACCTCCCTTTATCGTGCATGCCTGTGTGTATATAGGACAGAAGGTGTAGATGTTGCCCACACCATCCTTTGATATTCCAAATTTTATAATAGATGCTAAATCGTGGGCCCCACCGCGAATAATATATATATATATATATATATATATATATGAAGGAGACGTTGCCCACAAAGTCATTTGAGATTCCAAATTGCATCAATGGTAGATGGGAGCCACTGTCGTGAATAGCAGAAAGCCAAGTGCCAACAGCAATAAATGGGAATGGCACGAAACGTCACGCTTCTAAGTCCATTGATATTGCCAATTCAACTTAAAACAGAAGAGTGGAAAACATATAACCGCGGTCCAAATACTTGTCTGGGGCCAAACTGAAGTTCAACCATACATAAATGTATCTACAATAAGTTCTTTGCCTCCCAGGTCGATTCATCGTCTTCATGTTTGTCTTTCATGTAGAGCCCATCTTCTGGGCGACACCTTTCATGATACTCTCGGCACCATCGCCACCCATTTCAATAATTCTTCCAGACGTGCATTATACACATCTGTAAGATCAATAAAATAACATCGTTGTTATGTGAGCAAAGTGGTTTGCCATTACGGCAACTTTCATAAGAAAAAACAAGATTCACATTATTTATCTTAGGTGAATAAATTGGAGAATGGTTGTACTGGGGGACCGAATGTGGACTCTTCATCGTCGTCCGTCTGCTCACAATCACAGTTTGAAAGTTGGAGCCACTTTAACCATCATTCGCCCTGCCGGCCCGAAGATCTCAATGGGTTAGCTCCAAATTCAATGGGGTCAAGTAGACTTTTTGATTGATCGAGCATCATATTGTTTACAGCGGATTCATTAAGTTTTGGCAGTTCCTCTTGGGAAGGAAAAAGGTAGTCCATTCTTACGCCTAAACATTATCTATTCTAAGGGAGATCTTTTTCCATCGACTGCTAATTTGGGTTTAGATGACCATAATTCCGGTCTCTGAAGGGTTTCAGTCTTCATTGTAATGGCAGCCCCTATTCAAAGTTAGTCTTCTGCTGGTGGACAAAAGAGGGGGTTCCTCGCCGGCAAGAGAGAGAGAGAGAGAGGGGGGGGAGTGTTTCACTATCAGGCCCTGACCACGGTTTCAGTGAAGATTGTGTTTGATTTCTATCGATGTATGTGTTTAATTACGAATACTTTTAGTTTCATATTCTTAGGTCTCATAAATTTTAATAAACATAAAAAAAAATTCAAAGCTTCTTGGTGTGCAAAATTTCTTTGCACATCAAATGTGAAACCCATCACCAATTATGATTATATAGGCCCAACTTTAATCATCTATATGACGACACTAATAAAAGAGGTGGGCCACAACAACTGGACTTATGATCTATCTTGATTAGTAAAAAACCCAACGATCAATGCTATCTGTAAATCACACACAAACCCATGGTTTCCTCAGCACACCTAGGTCAGGTCGAGACTTATATTTAACCAGGGCCCTGACACCATGAATCCAATAGACCCCTAAGAGCTTAAAGGGTCGTGCTTGGACCAATCGGGTTGGTGTTTTTGCACCAGATGCGGACTACTGATTGTTGAAGCAGGTGGATGATATATATATATATATATAGATAGAGAGAGAGAGAGAGAGATAAGGAGCAAGGTTGCCTAGAAGCTTGTTCCGAGATGCAAATCAAAGAGTCCGGTCTAGCCAAGCCGAAAGTGGGGTTTGGCACACGGCCTGCAAATTGCGATTCTCCAAAAAAAGGGGTCCTACGCTGCGTTGAAGCAGTGACAAAGAAGCTGGCCGTCGGTTTGTGGAGGCAATGAATGAGAAGAGGGCTCGCGGGGGCCACCCATGGGATTGGATGGGTCCGTAACGAAAGAGTACCTTTTGTTGGCTAGCTTAACATAAAATAAGGCAGAAGAGAACCATAAAATAAATCAAAGAGAATCAAAGAGGGTCACCCACCTGCAGCAGACGACAGTCACTGTCACCATCCGAATCCAACCCTTTTCTTGCAACTCTCTACTCTTCTTTTTCTCTTGTTCCCTTTCTCCTCTCTTTCTTTCTCACCGGACGGTAATAATACCGACAACAAGCGGTACCCCACACACGATATAATATTCACTCATTTATTGTTCCCCTCCTCACTAATATTGCTCACCTATTCAGCATTAAAAAAAAGGATAAAGGTGTAAAAGTAAAAGACAGTAAAGATCTCTATATATATATATATAATAATTATATTATATAAAGTTTGTTGCTTCTTCCACCTGTGCATGGCTCTGCCTTCTGCACTAGTATTTCAGCCTTTTAGCGTCGAAGCACCTTCTTTTGTGGACCTGTTTGTGGTTGGAGTATACGAATTCAGCCCATATGTAAATAAAATAAAGGTTTGTGGGGTGGGGTGGGTGCGTGCAGAGATTGATGATGATGATGATACTGTGCTGCTGTTCAGTCTCTGCAGCTAAATCTTCTGCAGTCTGGTCCAGCCTCTCCGACTCTCCTTTGTGCAACCTTTTCTGCTTTCCATGTCTTCACAATAAAGTCATTCACTTCTCACCACAGTGCCCGGCGAAAGGGACTGCACATAAAATATGGTGTCATGTGTTTGTGCTGTGCATGTAATTCATGTCAATGAACAGTGCTGCAAACTGTGCAAATAATACAATAAAAGTGTTTGTGTGAAGGTTTCCATGTTTCAAAGGGAACAGCGTTCAAGTTCCTAAGCGTACGACTTGATTACTTTGACTTAATGGGTATGTGCCTCCCCTCCTGCCTTTCAAAAGCCTGTAATTTGCTATGCTTTTGGGCCAAGGGGTTGCAATGGTGAAGAAGGATTTAACCGTGAGTTTTCAAAAGAACCCACTAATGGAGCTACCCGCAGATGACTTTTCAGACAACCCATTTATTTCTCAAAACTAGAAAAAGAGAGCCACGATCTTTATTCTTTGTGATGTTGTGGAGGATCATTTGCTCACTGTTTAGCGTTGAGGTTGCTACAGCAACATTTAGATCTCTCTCTCTCGACGGAATATTATAAACTGAAATTAATATTATAATCTCAAATTGTACATAGCGTAAATGAACAAACAGTTAATGCCATCTACATTTTTTAAGTACTTAAGACTATTCATTAAGGATGTCGTAATCCCCAACGAATAGATTCGGCAAATGAATGCATATTTCTTCGATATTTGAGGTCAAACAGTAAAGCAATTCAATCACGAGATCTCGCTGTAATGACTTTGATGGCAATCAAGTCATGGATGGAGCAGGCATTTTGCTTTGGGAGAAAGTAAAGTGATGATAGCGATGCAATGTTTGATGCCTAACTTGAGAACGTGTGGTCTATGTCAAATTACTCTTTATTTTTGTGCTACGCTAGAATATGGCCGATAGAGTTGTAACATAAATCTTTATGTGTGACAGAGATTGGTCTTATGGCCTGGGCCACTAGGCCCACTGTTCGTTCGATAAGAGAGAGAGAGAGAGAGTTGTGTCATCGGACTGATGGAATGATAAGTTTGGATGGTTTGAGGCTCGGATTCGTTGTTCATAATCGTAATCTAAGCGAGCATGAATAGACGGGATGATCGAAATGTAAGAGCACAAATTGGTGGTGGCTCACGCTGGTGTGATGGGAACCCTGATCTGTTATTAAAGTGTGACTCATATTATATATATAATATATTTGACATGGGTCAATAAGACACATATTTGTATTAAATAACGGAATGGGCCCACTCCCCAAATCCCTTCCAAAAAATACATGACTCATTAAAAGGGCAGTGTGGGCCCTTGCCCATCCAAATGACCAAATTCCTGAATGATGGGGTCTGGCCCACCATCTAACAGCCCACTTACCCATAAATATTTATTGGCTCACATAATTTACATGTGCAGCTGATGATACTTGTCTGGGCACCCGGGCGCATTAGCCGGCCGGGCCCTACATGAACATCTCTATGCTAGAACCATCCCCCTATGTACATAGAGCAATACGTATATGTACGTATTATATATGCACAGATTCATATAAATATACGTTGATAAGCACAGTTGTAAAGCACCCAGAGCGGTCGTTCACCGGCAAGACACTCCGATGCTCTTGTTATGGGCTCGACTCTTGGAGGGTCAATGGTTTTATCAGCCATTGTAATCGAAAAGAAAAAGATAAATTGATTAAACTCTTCATGTGCAATCATGGCAGGATTCGTTTATTTGGAAACATGAACGTTTTGGATCACAAATAGGTCATATTCAAAAACCCTATCTTATTCATGAATGTAAGGTCATAAAATTGCATGAAGCATGCATGGAGAGCTTTAGCTCAAAGGCAGATTGCTCTAGTGCCATTGCTATTGGTGGAGAGTTCAACGCTTTAGCTCCTGTTTGTCATATATTACTGCATATTATACAAAGCCACGTTAATTAATGTATTATAATCTTGGGATTATTGCCCTAAAAGTATAAGTTTCAATACATTATAACATGAATAATTGAAGGTTAGTCGCGTATATCCAAATCATTTAAATAATTTCTAGTAGAAGAATTCAATGGTGATTTCATGGTCGGCAACCTAGCAATAAACATGTAGCTCCCCACTTGCACCGTCCTGCACCAAACAAGGTTGTATATTGGCTTTGGCATGGCCGCTTCCAGGTAAACTAGAGCAAAACCACCAGCTTCAGTCCGTTCGAAACCGTGAATCATAATAGAACCAATGCCCACATGCTTCCAAGTTTGGTTCATAACCACCAATTTTGGTTATGGCTCCAATTCAAATCCTTGATTGCAGTTCCGGTTCGCGGTTCTTGTTTAACACTGGCTAAACCAGTCATGTTCTGTTGGTTTGGTGCTAGCACTATTATTATTATTGTTGTTGTTGTTATTTAATATTACTACTATGATATATCATAGGTAGTATCAATTATGGGAAAAAATAAAGAAGGAAAGATTCCGATTTCATGTTGCTTACTAATTTAATCGGAACAAGTGGGCTTAAGTTTGTGCAACCCGATGCCTCGGATATGCTTTCTTTTTCCATTAAAATATATACCTTGTGCAGTTGATAAACAAATACCACATAGTGCTTCAAGCTTTATATTATATTTTCAGACTGTAGCATTATTTATTGGCCTGTTATTTGTCTGAGGCTGAGCGAGGTGTTCCAGACTTATTCAATATTCATAGACAGCTGAAATCTGATCCACCGCATTGATCCAAATAAGATGTCTCAAAATATAAACAATTCCAGTCAAATGTAGATTACCGAAGAACAAAAAATTGGGTATCACGCCATATATATGTGTATATACTAATATATATCATCTTGACAACAACATGATGTTTCTTATTTTGTACAGACATTTTTTTAATTTGTTTTGATTATTTTTTCGTTTCCTTCCCAAACCCACATCGTGGATGACTTCGTTTGATGCAATGGTACAGCTAATCACCTTTAATGATACGAATTATAAATTATAAATATACTTATGGATTTTGTTATCTTAAAAAATGTGGGGAGGGAACATGGCGTCCCATGTAATTGAGTTGAATGGAGAAAAGGATGCGTTCAACAGCCACACGGTGAAGCAACCTCAGGAGCTCAATAATAATAATAATAATAGTAGTATAATAGTGTTTGTTAAGAATAATAAGAAGAAGAATAAAGAGCACAATAATAATAAAAAGAATTCTAGGGAAGGCAAAAGCAACGTGGTTGATAAGGTAGGGCAGCGCATAGAAGAAAAGGACAAGGGTGGCGTTGCCGTTGAATAATAAATTGCTGTTTGCGCGCCTTGATTTGTCCACCACCTTTGTTATTATCTGCATTTATCAGAACTGGTGCGGGTGACGCTGAGGAAAGGTACATAAAACCGATGGAGATGGGCCCTCGACTTGTAGTGCATGCCCTCACACGCCATCCCTATTCCTTTCTCTCTTCAAGACAAAGACTTCAACATTCACCCCACACACACACACACACACACACACAGAAAAAGAAAAAAAAAGAGAAAGGAATGTTGCTGACGATAAAAAGTTGCATATATGGTTCGCATGTTTAGCTAAAAGAAAAAGAGTTAAATAAGGGTTTAAAACCAATATATATCTAGAGAGAGAGAGGAACAGGGGTGTTGCCCATGATAGAAAGTTCGTGTTTTTTGGTAAAAACACCAGAGTTAAATACATAATAGATATAACTAGATGTACGTTTGATGGGCACTTTCAATGAAGCAGCATCATAACCACACATATATATATATATAAACTATAAATAGTAATTGTATGCAAGTTAAAAATTCTAGTTGTTGTTACGTGGTAAATTGGCACAAGTGACAAGGTGGATTCAGCCAGTAAGTGGCGGAGGAGGGGTCGTTGTCGAGAGCGTAGGGCAGAGAGTAGGTGCGGTATGAGGGGGACACACCAGGGCGAAGCCATCGTATTTTTTACCAGATGACAGCAGAGTGAAAAACCAGAACCACAAAAGTACAACGTCCAATTAATCCTTGGCGACAAATGACGCAACGCGCACTTACACACATATGATATGATGGTAGCTATATCGTACGCAATAGCAAGCCAAATATATTTTACCGTAAAGTAAGGCTGATATCCTCCCCAAAGCACAACAAACACAACCACCCCACTCCCCTTTTTCTCACAGCTCAGTAATCACCTTTCTTTCACCTCCTTTCATGATAATAACAACAAATAGTGGCCGAGAGAGAGAGAGAGAGAGAGAGAGAGAGAGAGGAAGGTTCGTGGTGACTAGCAAAACGGCAAAGGAGGCAGCCGTATGGGTAAGCTAAACGCACGATAACTCGTGAAGTTCAAAGAGCTTGAAGACAAGAACAAGGACAAAAGTCAGCAAGCGTGAAAAGGAGAGAAAAGAAAAAGAAAGAGGATGATGGCGAGTGGAACGGTCAGGTCACATATGAGGGGGAGCGTCAGGATGGGCTGGCCGAGAGTGTCATTTATGTCCAAAATCTGACCGGAAGCCACCACCATTCATTAAAAATGAGGGGTCAGCCGCCCGTTCTAAACCATTACTGGTGGAGGCTTCACCTTAGACCACGCCAGGGTGGGATCGACTCAGTTTGTCACTCAAATAACTCATTGGAGGGACTCTCTCTCTCTCTCTCTATATATATATATTGAAAAAATTGGAAAGAATAAATGATTTGAAATATCAGAGGAGGCCGTTGGGCAGTGGAGAGCCCGACATTCATAAGTTTCCTCAATAGCTTTGATTAATAGCATAAAGTAAAAGAGGGGAAGCGACAAATAATAAATATCTACGTTGGCAGCTCGTACAGAAGGGCAGGTTGACGTGGATGTGGAACCACTGGGTTGAGAGAGACGGAGTTATTGCGCGCATTGGGCACCACTCTCACAGTTGGTCGCGAGTGATACTTACGTGTCAGATGGGGTGGTCCAGCGTGGCGTCCGTGACCAAAGAGACCGATACTATTTTAATCATTATTTTTATTAAAAAAATGAATGTAGGTGTGAAAGGTGCAGGCCATCGCAATGTGGGTGGTGGGGCTGGGTAAGAAACAGACGATGGTGGCCATCGGCTTTGTCCATGGGGGGGTTAAGGGATGACCTTTTCAGTAGTGAGCGTGAGACGTGGGATTCGTTTTCTTGGGAGAAAAAGACAGAGCGAGAGAGACTTTTCACTGGTTTTCCGTGTGTTTCGTTTGACTGTCCGTTGTGCAGAGTTATGTATTTTTTTTATATATGAAAAAAGATAGAAAAAATAATAGAAAAAGAAAAAACCGAGGCGAGTGATGGAAGGGAGGACCCATCCCAATTTACGTCCACGAATAAAGAGAGAGAGAGAGAGTGGGAAGCACCTAGACCATCTCTCTCACTTCCCAAGACGACGCGAGAAGCGTGAATAGTAGGGAGGGGAGGGCCCGTCGGTTTCCCCACACTTTTCTTCGTCCTTACATATTCGCATTACATGCTCCCCCACCTAAAGCCAATTTCCCCATCTTCTTCTTCTTCTTCCCCTCATACGCGCTTGCACGCCCACCAACCCGTCCACCCCGCTCTCCTCCATCCGTTGTAGAGTGAGCTTTCTCCCCTTTAAAGAAGAGCGTCTCTGATGGCGGTTCAGGCACACTCCACTTCCAACGCTTTCATGCCGGATTTCAGGAAACGGTGAGTTTCAATGACACTTCCTCTCCTCTTCCGCTCATTCGATTGGCCATTTCCTTTTTCTTGGTTTTTCACTCATTGCTTAGATACGTGCTAAGTTCCGTCCTTTTCCGTCGTTCGCAAGTTCGTTCTTTTTCATCGGCTTTGCACTCGATGGTTGCTCATATATGCTGTTCGATGATGGAATATCAGGTCGAGAGATGCCTGGCTTGCGGACCTGCAGCAACACCACGACCAGACCTCTCGGAACATTCCTTTTGGAGGATTTTACTTCAACCATTGTGGCCAGACCTTGAACGGGAACACTGTATTCAGTGACCCGGAGAGCGAATTAACGTGCAACTTATCGGCGTCGAAGAAGAGAAACAGAGACGAGTCGGAGCAGATGAATCTAATGGCGCAAGAGCAGCAGCTTCGCTTATTGGTTAACAGCAGTAGCAGCAGCAGCATGCCCAAGGTGCAGGAGAATGTGGGGATGACGGCGACGACCACTATTTCCACTGGCTTGAATCACTCTCACCACGAGAACCGGATGGACCAATCGGGAGCGGCGTCGACGAGCGGCCGATCCCAACGGCCCATAGGTCAGGATATGATGCCGTATTTGTATCACCAGCAGAACAACGAAATCGACGCTCTCGTCCGCCTCCAGAACGAGCGGCTTAGATTGGTGTTAGAGGAGAAAAGAAAGATGCATTACGGCTCTGTGCTATCCTTACTAGAGCAGCAGGTCGCGAAGAAATTGAGGGAGAAGGAGACGGAGCTCGAGAATGCGAGGACTCGCAATGCCGAGCTCGAGGAGAAGGTCAAGCAAATGAGCGTGGAGAACGAGATATGGCAGAACGTCGCGAGAAACAACGAGGCAATGGTAACGAATCTGAAGAGCGGCCTGGAGAAGGTGCTGCTGCTGCAGGGGGGCATGGGGCAGCAGACCCGTGAAGGCTACGGCGAGAGCGAGGTCCTCCCGTCTCCGGCCGCTGCTGACGATGCACAATCGTGCTGCTTCTTCGAGGGGAGCGACGAAGACGATGCGCAGGCGAAGGTGGCCATGGAGAACGAGCAGCTCCGGAAACGTAGGATGTGCAAGGTGTGCCGGGAGAGCGAGACGACAGTGCTGCTTCTGCCTTGCCGTCACCTCTGCCTCTGCAAAGAATGCGATTCGAAACTCGATTCGTGCCCCGTCTGCAATGCCCACAAGAGCGCCAGCCTCCAGGTGTACATCTCCTGATAAATTTCTTGATCTTTTCGTTTTTGTCGTGGGGAATTGGTTTCGTCTCCGGCGAGTTGGCGCCGGAGGAGGTAGGAATCATTTTTCTTTTCGGGAAGGAGAAAGTGGGAATATGTTGAATTTTTTCCTTCCTTTTTTTTGTCCTCCGCAGTTGCGGGCGTCGTGTCCTGTGAACTCGATAGGATTTACTGGTTGTGTTTTTATAAAATTGTAGTTTGTAATTAATTCTAAAAGAATTGGTGCAAGATTATCGTATCCAGTCATCTACTCTTTCTTTTACGGGGCTTAAAGATTCACCTGACTGAGCGGTGTCCGTTAAACTGAGTGAATTAATGGCGGTGCCTTCCCTAACAGAAAGAAATTGCCTGCCAGCATGCCAAGCAGTTCTAAGCATATGATACGATGTATGATATGATTGCTAATAGACGCAAGGTAGCATAGAGAGAGGTCAATTCTTATGGTAGAAAACTCGTAAATAGTGTGATTTGTTCTAGTGGCTTGTAATTCGAAAGATTCTCCGGAAAATAATGAATAAGATAGAGACTGAGAAAGAGGGACATGTCAGAGGATCCGAGAGAAGGATTATTATTGTTTCGCTGTTAGGAAACCGATGCCAACCTGCATTAGAGTCCATCCGATCTACCACCACACAGTGAGAAAGAGAGAAGGATTATTATTGTTCCTCCAATGGGAAACCGACGCCAACTGCATTCGAGTCCATCCGATCTACCACCAAAACTCTCTCTCTCTCTCTCTCTCTCTATATATATATATATATATATATCATTTGAGAATTGATTGAGATGCACTGAAGGGAATCTATACTTGTAATGATTTACTACCATATCGTGCTGGCGTTGCCGAAATTCTTACCGAGGGGATCTATTGTCTGCTCAGGTAATTTAATCAGACATTAGAAATAAGAAGATACATGATATGTGATCCAACAATAAAATCTCGACCACAATGAACCCTACTCTCACAGATGCCAACTCGGTTCACCATCATTGTCGCATGTACGGCTGAGATTTAGTATTACCCGCAATCTTTTGTGTGTGTGTGTGGCGCTCGCGCTCTCTCACACACACACATATATATATATATATATATAGAGAGAGAGAGGGAGAGAGATGGCGTGCATGCACACAATCACAGGTTCACAATTCGACTGCAACATATGGTGACAGGCATTTGTCAGTCTCACCGATCGAACAAGAATAAGCCCATAAGGTAAGGTTGTAAAGCTTTAACGATTCGATTGTAGCGACCCTCTTTCTTTGATGCCTGGGCTGTTGTGCGCATCTTCTGTTACCTACGATTACAACTAACGATAAAAGGTTGAACAAGTATCATCTGCAAGGTGTGAGGGTCTCTTCTCCAATATCTATTTGCGCATCAATTTTTCTGTTTGGGTTCTTCATCTACACTGCGGAATCTGGTCCATTTCAGAGTTCTTGAATGCGTGAGGAATTTAGTTAACGGATGATACTTTTGTGCTTTTGTTTCGGAGGTCAAAACAAGAAAGAAAATGATCAGCCATCTTCCATATATATATATATATATATAAATTGGTATTTACAGCTAGTAATATATATATATATATATATATATAAAAATTGGTATTTACAGCTAGTAATATATATATATATATATATATATATATATATAAATTGGTATTTACAGCTAGTAAATCTGAATAAATATAAGTCGTCTATCTTTAATGACAATCATTAATTGAAATGTGAATTTATTGCACACTTCAGTATGTTAACAAATACCAATCTCTCTTTCTCTCTCTCTTTATATATATATATGTTGGTGTTTGTATTCCATACTCGTTCAACCATTTGTTGTTGTACCTTATTACCTTTTTACTGTACACCTTTCTTACGTCAAAACCATTCCTACTGTCACGTAAGAAACTCAAATATTTGTATTTATACGGTTTTATAAGTGGTTTTAATGGTAATAATGGTGGTTTTGATCCGTGATTGTCATGTTAGATAATAGAATAGTCAAAAGGTAATAGAAGACATCAATTATTTATTGAAATAAGGCATCGTGCTCAATTGAACAATATACATATACAGGGAGCCATGGCCATACAATATTTTAATCATATAATCTTCTAAAAAATTCTATAGTTCAAATCTTTGAGAACAATAATAGAGATCTAAATTATTTTGTATTTAAATGCAGAATATAAAATTACATGGTAATTTTAATTCAGATCTATACAATTGATTTCTAACATCGAATGGTTGTTGTTTTTATAAGATTATGCCCCCAAAAGAAATGCGTAATAACTTTTCTTTATATATATATATATATATATAGAGAGAGAGAGAGAGAGAGAGAGTAGAGTAAGTAGCAAATGTATAATGTCTTTGTGTGTATATTTTAATATAAACATATCAATATTTGACATGGGTGATTGAAGTGATAATAAAATCATGTATATTAAATATAACATACAAAAGTTAAATGATACTGTTTTTACTTTTTTGAAAAAAGTTCCTACCGTTATCCTGTCAATGTAAAATATTACGTATCAAAAGATTATAAAATATAAATATATATGTGTGTACGGGGGCGCACATGAGTGGACTTTGTTCCTTTGGTAGGACCTATCATCCGAGTCTCGCCAAACCTAGGGCCTTCACTTTATTGGAAATTGCGGATTCCAATGGATTACCATCTTTCAAGTCATATCACTGTAGATGACCTAAAATTTCACACCCTTACCCACATCACGCAGTATCCTGGATTGAATTTCAAATATTCGTTTTATTGCACCTTTTTTGGATATTATCTCCGTTTATTTGCAACTTTGAATTTCTAGATATATTGGCTCCTATTGTCATGGTTGATCCACACCTTCTAATGAAATATGGGAAGAGTTCAGACCTTCCCCAAGCCAACCTCACCTCCTTATTGACCGAGAAAAGAGAGGATAATTTAGAATCAATTCTAGATATTTCACGTGAGATCCACAGATTTCTTTCGTAATCTAACGTGAATATGATGAAGCATTTGGAGCCTTTTCCCTTTGTCAACAGTCTTCTCTCAATCCATGTGACTTCAGTTTGGCTTTTCGCTTGATCACGGCCTGATGGTTCCAAACGAAACTGAATGGAAGCATGAAACGGAACTGGGATAAAGCTGTTAAGTTTCCGTTCCACCTTTCATCGAACCAGAACCATATGATCGTCGATTCTATGTTTTTTCATTTTTTAAATTTCAAAAATTTAATGATTCTTTCCAATTCCAAGCAATTTAGGATTCAAATCCTAATAAATGGTTTTGAATTGAAACCAGAACTGGCTCAGTCCCCGTTTGGTTCTGATTTACCTGGAACCCAACCATGTCCCTGCCCGGACCATGCCAGTGGCGTGCATACAGGAGTAAGCTTTGCCCGAGGTGGATTCTGGCCGGGCCAATACATAGTTCAGTTATGATTGATTTCCAGTTAAAAGACTCGACAGTTCTCTCTCTCTCTCTCTCTCTCTCTCTCTCTCTCTCTCTTATATATCAACTATGAAAATAGCTGATGCATTAGAGGAGTTTTGGGCATTGGATGATGCATTGGACGAGGAAATGTACTAAAACCAGGACTTAGAACCGATCCGAGCTAAGACAGATTCCAGTTTCACTTTGAAACCGTCGGTTGTGGTTTCAATTCTGGTTTATGTTTTAAATCATTTGGGACCAGAAAAACATTTACAAAGTTTAAGTTTTGATAAAAAAATACTAAACAACTACGAAACCGAAGGTTCTGAAATCGGAACCGAACTGGCTTCTCTCTGATTCTGCATTCGGTTCTGGTTCCAGTGATTCTTTTCCAGTTGAACCCACGGGACTGCTTCGGAACTGGCCATATCTATCACAATACATAACTGCAACTTTTCAGCGTTTGATTCCGAGAAGGTGCATGCTTGCAAGTGTATATGTGTGTTAGGCTTCGGTAAAAAAAAAAGGAAAACTTTTCTTCCCACCCCAAAGTCCATAATGGTCACCTGTTGAAGACGAAAGGGCCCCTCTTTTTCGCCATTTGCGATGGGCTTGATCTACACGGTATCACTTTGCAGCATTTCCAATGGGGACCCGATTCATGGTGACTGAGGGTGAAACATTCAAAGTGGTTGCAGAGCCCAGACGGGTCCTTGCTCACCAGGATTGATTCTAACGACAGTGACGTCCATTTATTAGAAGGTCAGAGAAAGCCAAAGGAAATCGACTGACTTGTGGTAGAAAACGACCCACACACTGGACCTTATTTAAGGATTCTTATAAATGGCCGGAAACCGGAAACAGGTTGGAATAATTTCCACCTTCAACGGGGAAACCACAGAACTTTACAGTCTCTGTACTGATAGGCATCTTAGAGGAATCAATGACGAAGAAGGAAAGAGAAAATGATGACCACAGCAACAGTGAAAACAAAGAGAATCGATATATTAATAATACGACAGCCTGCAGCATTCTACTGAACCTTGTGTCGTAGTGACGTTTTCTTCCTACTGTTTTTCCATAAGAAAAGCTTCCTTGTGTGCATTGAATGTGTGTGGCTTACAGCCTTCCAGAATTCACCAGGCGCTTGAATATACAATTTAATTAGCACGGTGGAATGATGACAATGGTGGTATGAACGTATTGAAAAACTGAAGTAGAGATTTCACCAAAAAGAAAAGAAAGCAGGCAACGGATACTTGGTTCTATTGCACCTAGTTTTCCTCTCCCTTCAAGTTTTGCGTCCAGTGAACTTCTCGACGTGGTGTTAACGTTTGACGGTGAACCTGCCCTCCTTCGTCACTCGGCATGGAAAATCTGATCCTGCTTCCCGCCTATTTTGACATCCTTACTCATGCTCGTTTATTGTTTACTGATAATAAGAATATAATTTGAAATTTTTAAAGAAACTCGTACTCCCGAACAAGAATGATACGTATAAACAAGGAACGACATAAGTTGATGGTATCTAATCACTTTATATATACATCCTTGTTGGACATATTCAATAAAAATAATTAATATTATTGAATAAAATATTTAATAAAGTAAATAATCTGAAACTTGCTTTAAAATATTTTAATTACTGAGTATTTTTTTCTAAAATTTCGGATTATTAAAGTAATTTAGTTAATTACTAATATATTCTAATAATATTTAGTTCAAAACTTCATTTTATTAATAATAAATAAATAAAATATTATATATAACATTTAATTACTAAAATATGTTTTATTAACAATAATAATTATATATAAGATATGGTTGGCTTAGTAATACGTTCATAATGAGCCTTTACTGGTATCCTTGGGTGATTCCCATGGAATTATTATGAAACTAAATTTGGACTCTAAAAAGAACAGCACATGTCAGGGATTATGTTAAAATAAACTGATTTCTAAAATCTATTATATAAGATATGGTTGGCTTAGTAATACGTTCCTTATCCTTGCACCAAGGAGGTTATTACTTTAATGCGTATAATTTTCAATCCTACATTGTTAATATTCTTTAATGATATAGTATATAATTTTTTAATAGAAATAAAAAGAATGTGTCATATATGCATAAAAAACACGGTTTTCGATCGCAGCTTTGCTTAGGGTGCTAATCTGCAGGTTTATGATAATAATATATTGCTATTGTGAAGTTTTCTCTTAATTGTTTTATCATCGGTTTCTTCTTTCCTAACAAGTACGTGTAGAATTAGACAATGTATACAATGAAATTATATAAAAGGTTTCGCCCGAAGAATACACGGTTGACATCATGTGGTTATTCTGAATTCAAGAACTCACCGCATGGTTCGGATTAATGCCCACCATTCTCAAATCTACTGTAAGTGCTTTGTGTGATCCAACCCGGTGGTGCTCAACTGCGGATCTACATAGAAGGGTGGGCAAATTTTGACATCTCATTACAAAAGCTATATTTTACAGTTGAATACATGATTAAAATACACGTTTTACCCTCCCTTAACATCATGAAATACATACTTCGGCCTCTTAACACTATTTCTAAATCCGCTACTGGTGGTGCTGATATATATTCATCAACGCAGAGGCAAGCCTCCTTGCACCGATTTGGTATTTCTAATTATTTATTCATAATGTACCTTATTTGCTGTAATATGTACTTGGTTGTCGTTCTAGAACGCGTACAAGTAAAAATAAAGCCAGCTCGCTGTTCCAATTCCCTAAATTCGACGTTGAGATGTATTTACCACTCTCTTTTTATATGCTAGCTGTTGTAAAATTCTTTGTGGAAGCTAGAGAGAGAGAGAGTAAAGATCCGGGTTGAGATTTTCACTTGTGATGTGATATCATTGGGAGGAGTTCGATGAAAACCTGCGCACCAAACTTTACATGCTGAAAAATTTGCGATCAACTTATCTCACGATGACAACTCAGGCTGGATTCCACGAGGAGATGGCCATAAAAATATCGTATTTGGCTGTGAAATTGGATGCTTCCATGATGTATTGGATTAAGAACATGTACACTTCGATGTTCAAATTTGTATTGAAGTTATTTCTGTTAAAAAAATGTCATTTGTCATTTAAAATTTTCTTGGTTTTAAGGAAAAAGAGAGAGTAGTCTAGACTCTAATGATCGAGTTGCTATGGTTTTTTAAGCGTCTTAATTTCTTCCTGCTTCACATAACTTTCAAAATACTCGATCCTTGCTCTTGCTTCCTCATCTAGCAATCTTCGTTGATGAAGTACCACGGCATCAGTTTTAGAAGATCGAAACCATCTCCTCGTTGATGCCATTTGAGAAGTTTTCAAACAACAAAACTTCTCAATACAACAATTCGTAGGCTGGAAACCGTCTTCCCATTCTTTCCACCTTCCCAAATTGAGCCTTAGAAAAGTAAATGATCAATAATTTGCGTTTCAATTTTTATTTTGTTTTTGAACACGTTATTTTTTTTTATAAAATTTGGTGATTGAAAAATATTCTTTAGCAAATTGCTTAAGTTATTCTAATAATTAAATCATTACAAAATGTACAGCTTATTCGGAACTAGCGAGGGCAAATATCGACCTGACCCATGGGGACACAATTCAACCTGACCCGAACCGGATCAAGTCACCCGGTTTGACTGGGTTCAGGTTCAGCGTGGGAAAACCTAAGTATCTCTGATCTTGTATATGACAGGTACTTTATAGCATTCCTAACCCTATACATACATATACATATATACACACACATACATATACATATGGAATTTTCAACTATTTAACATTAAATGTTTTCGACTATTTGGATCATATTTATATTGATTCAATTTCAATAAGTTTTTTTTTATTCTTTACAATGTTATTGGGATCAGAATTGGGGGTTAGGGCGCGCCCTGCCCACCCCATTACCTGTGGAATGCTACCCCATCCATCCCTGCAGGTAATGAGGCAGGTACAAGGCACAAAACTAAGGTTCTGATATGGGTCTGGTAAAGCTATACCTGTCCCAGACCACCCCATTGCCATCCCTATTCCAAGATAATCTCTAGATTGTTTTTCTTGCACTTTGTGATGTTCACAAGCCAATTATATGCTTTCAAACAAGAAGTAAAAGATCAATTGCTTCTATGCTCCCAAATAGATGGCCGGAAACTGGGTTTTGATTCTTTCAATATTCTCAAATGGAGCCTAAGAAAGTAAAAGATCAATTGTTTGCAATTTTTTTTCCAAATTTGGTGACTCAAAATTATATTTTAGCAAATTGGTTCAAAATGGAGCCTAAGAAAGTACAACAGAGAACCAATTTGGATTCATGCCAAGTAGATCTATTGTTGAAGTGATTCACCTTTTGAGACGTCTTATGGAACATTTTATAGCAAAAAAGAAAGACCTTCACATAATATTTAAATATCTAGAAAAAGATTATGATAGGGTACCGAGGGAGGTTCTTTGGAGAACCTTGGAAAAAAGAGGTATCCCATTGTCATACATTAACCTTATAAGAGACATGTACGATGATGCAAAAACATATGTGAGGACTCATGAAGGAATGATAGACTTCTTTGAAGTTAATATTGGGTTACATCAAGGATCAACTTTAAGTCCATACTTATTTATAATAGTGATTGATGAGTTAACAAAACATATTCAAGATGAAGTGCCTTGGTGTATGTTATTTGCATATGACATTGTGTTAGTGGAAGAGTCTAAGGAAAAAGTTAATAGAAAATTGGAACTATGGAGAGAAGCATTAGAAAGCAAAGGCCTCCGACTTAATAGAACAAAGACAGAATATATGGAATGTAAGTTTGATCATTTGGTTACTTCAGAGGACATAAAAATTAAAATTGACACACATTGCATCCCCCAAAAGGAAAGTTTTAAATACCTAGGGTCAATTTTCAGAGTGATGAAAGAATTGATAGAGATGTTACATATAGAATTAATGTTGGTCGGTTAAAATGGAGAGCATCAGGTATTCTTTGTGATAAGAAGATACCATTAAAGTTAAAAGGTAAATATTATAGAGCAGCAATTAGGCCTGCCATGTTTTATGGTTCTAAGTGTTGGGCAGTTAATCATCAACATGTACAAAAGATGTCTATGACAGAAATGAAGATGTTGAGATGGATGAGTGGTTATACAAGAAAAGACCATATACATAATGAGGTTATTAGAAACAAATTAGGAGTGATACCAATAGAAGATAAAATGAGAGAATATCGTTTAAGATGGTTTGGGTATATAGAAAGAAGATCAGAAGAAGAACCTTTAAGAAGGTATGAAAAACTAAATTTGGAAAGTATTAAAAGAGGTAGAGGACGACCACAATAGTGTTGGAAAGAAACAATAAAGAATGATCCAACTTATTGTGAGTTAACTGCTGACATGACACATGATAGAGCTATGTGGAAACAAAGAATCTATGTAGCCGACCTCGTCTAGTATGAGAAAAGGCTTAGTTGTTGTTGTTGTTGTTGGTTCAAAATAAAATGTCATTTTAACAATTTAAATCCTTACAATCTTTTGGTTTAAGTATGTTTATATTCAAATTGACCCTTTTCATAATATGGCTAGCAACAAGTATAATCCAGGTAAGGCTTTGTATTGGACCGACTAGATCATGGTATACTTTGTTCTTTCGCTAATTTGACCTAAATTGCTTATGTTGCACTTCGTGATCCACACAAACCAATTATACTGGCTTGTAAATCTATATAATGTCCTGGGAATCGAACTCGCGCCCTGCATCTGGTGAGTCAAGAGCCCTGCCAAGTGGGCTAATGCCCTAAGTGCTTTTCTATCCTCGTATTTAAGGGGAGCATCCTGAATGAGTAACACGAGTTTTTTCATGTCACGCTCTTCCGGTATCTCTGTATTTGATGAAAGTCTTACTTAGAAACTCTATTTGTTTTTCGTAGCTCTCCTTATCTCTACCCCATATTCTTTTTAGACAGACTGTTAGTTTGGCATGTGTACCGCTCCACATGTATGTGGGTGCGTATAAACACACACATACGCACCCAAGAACACCTGCAAAATGGTGCAACATACAACATAAAATTTGGCAACTTTGATAGGTTAATTGATAGGCATGCTCTGTGATTGATCGGCCAACATGCCTTCTGGAAGAGAAAATAGGAGTTTAATTTTGATATGTTTTCTATAAATTAGGTCATCCTCAGTTCAGCATCTCTCTCTCTCTCTCTCTCTCTCTCTTTGTGCGAGTGTGTCCTGAGTTGCAGACAGGTGAAACATCTAATAGACTTATTGTTATGTAACCATGATTTCCAATACAGTAGCTTCATCGGGAAGGGAAAAAGGAAGCAATAGGTGGTCTCTTGACTCAAATATGAAGGAAGAAATGGGAAGATGTCTGAGAAAAACGTTGATTGCGTTGCTGCCAATTGAACAGATGGGCATTAAAATTTCGGGGCAGGCCGACCAGCCGGGGCTGATGGGGATCATCACTTCCATTTGTTGGCGACGATGTCAGCCAGGTCCACAACCCGCTGCGAGTACCCCCACTCATTGTCATACCAGGCAATCACCTTCACCATGTCGTCACCCATCACCATCGTCAGCGACGCATCCACCGTCGACGACACGTCCGTGCACCGGAAGTCGACCGACACCAGCGGCTCGTCGCACACCGACAATATGCCGTTCAGCTCCTTCTCCGCACTCTCCCTGAATGCCGCGTTCACCTCCTCTGCGAACGTCTTCTTCTCCACCTGCACCACCAAGTCCACCACTGACACGTTCGGAGTCGGCACCCTCAGAGCGATCCCATTCAGCTTCCCCTTAAGGGTTGGCAGCACCAGAGCCACGGCCTTCGCCGCCCCGGTCGACGTCGGCACAATGTTGAGAGCAGCGGCTCTAGCCCTCCTCAGGTCCCTGTGGCTCGCATCCAGCAGCCTCTGGTCGCCGGTGTATGAGTGAGTCGTGGTCATGGTCCCCTTGATGATGCCTGCACTCATTTATTCCTTGTGATTTTATTGTTGAATAAACAAATTTGATTTGTTTAAATATTTCATACTGTAGAGAATCAATGAACTTATCAGATTCAGTGAGGAGGAAGTTAACTAGGGGGAAGGATTGTCATAGAGATCTGTCCCAATGTTAGTTAGTTGTCTCTAAAGTTTGTCAAGTAAGCATGAAACTTTTCTAAAGAATCCCACTTGCCTCTATGGATTAACAAACAAAAGAAAATGATTATCAAAGCTAACTGAGAAAAGATGATTGAATCTTTGTTCTTCCTCTCTTCTTTGAGGTTTGTTTATTTGAGTTGTATGTATCTTATGCCTTGTTTCTAACATATTTGTCGTCGATTCACTCGTGCCTACTTAGAGAAGAGAATCAAAATGAATTTGGTCGGCTTCTTGTTTCCTCACGACTTACCGAACTTCTGGTCAAGGACCTTGACGAAAGGAGCGAGGCAGTTGGTAGTGCACGAAGCATTGCTAATGATGGTGTCCTCGTCGGTATAGGCGTCTGCATTAACACCAACCACGTAGGTGGGGATGTCTCCCTTGCCGGGCGCGGTAATGAGCACTTTCCTTGCTCCTGCCTGGATGTGCTTCCCTGCTCCTTCCTTGTCCACGAACACACCTGTTCCTTCTATCACAAGATCAATCCCCAGTTCCCTGAGTGATAGAGATCACCAATCACCAAAAGGTGGATTGACTATGTATCTTTACTCAATATAATGTGTCTATATCAATCAAAGGTTGAAGATTGTGTAGTCATATGATGCTCACTTCCATGGAAGATCGAGCGGGTTTCGGCTGGAGACGACCTTGATGACCTTGCCGTCCACGGAAATTGCAGTATCACCGGCAATCTTGACATCGGCGTCGAAGATTCCGAGAATGGAGTCGTATTTGAGAAGGTGGGACGCCTGCTTCACACCTCCTGTATCGTTGATGGCAATGACATCCAGAGGAGAATCCTTTCGTCCATGCCAGCACCTGAGGAAGTTTCTTCCTATCCTTCCAAAACCATTGATAGCTACTTTGAGCTTCGCCTCCGCCACACCCCTCTTGTATCCAGAGCTCCCAACCTTTCAAAATTGATACACTTATAAAGAAGGTACGTACCTATGCATTTTCCAATCTATTCAGGTATTGTGCCCCATTCATTAACGTAAAAGATTTACATATCAACTCAAACTGCATTTTTCAAATTAAGTCAACATAAAGTGCCAAAATCAAAAGTGGTGTCTATAGATGCTTGGTCCATTGTCGATCCAATTTTCTGGGTCATATGTAAATCCTTCTGATACATCTAACTCGACTTGTGCACAATTTCATCAAGTTGAGATGCAATGGACGGATTGAGCACAACCGAAGAATGGGCTCTGCACAATATCATCTGTTCTACTAGTCTAGTATGGCCGACCTGATTGCCTGTCTTTTCCTTTCTTAATTAGTAAACAGAATTACTTTCTTCTCAGATATGTTACCTTGGTCTAGATTTTAGTAAAATAGATTATGGTTCTTCAAGACAAACGGCTTTATGAATTGTTCTTCGATAGTCTGGGGCAAAGTGCAGAGCAAAAGGTCGGCTTTCTGTGTTTGCTGGCAAACTGCGAACAGATGAACACTATGATTTTCCAAAAGGTGAACTGCAGATGCTAAGACTTTATCCGTTCGTGAGGCCAGAAGGGATGAAGGACGGGAAATGGCGAGGACACAGCCTGGGGTTTCATTTCATTCTCTGGTCTACAATTTGCATTAGTTTACTCATACAGATGGCCGTTTAGTAGAAGATGCATGACACAATTGTCAATATCAAAACCGTCAGTACCTCCAATTCTGCATTTCATCGAGTTAGCTATCCCAGAACACACCCAAACAAGAGTTGTGTTTGAGCCTAATTTCAGTAAAGCATGCATCCGGGAACCTAGATAATAATGACAATAGGCGAAGCGACTTCATTTTAGAAGGGAGTAATATCCTCATTGTTGAAGGCAGATGAATAAAGTTCATATTTGTACCACTAGTAAAACTCTTTTTCATATAAATGATTGCAGCGGGGATCCCCATGGCCTAAACACGCGCACTCGCGGAGAGGTATCACCCAATTGGTAAAACTAAGATAGGAAATGGAAACTATGGAATTGTGAATCGTTGTTCATGAACGTCTCAACAATATAATTAACGCCAAAAGCAGTAAGAAAATGGAAGTGGTTGGAGTGACTAACCACTGAAGTTTGAGCGGCAATCACAGAGAGGAAGTCATCTGCTGGTTTTCTAGTAATGGGGAAGGAGGCTGAGCTCCGAAGGCCCGAAAATTCCGAGAACCCCTTGCCAGTAGCCTGCACCATCAACCACCACACAATTGACGATCAGAGTAAAATGAGAAGATGGTAAGCACATTACTGAAACAAAACGAGATGATAGAGTTTTTCGAAGGGAAGAGCAACCTGAATGGAGGCATTGGCTACTGAGAGTGTAGCCATGGAGTTTTCTGCCCACTGTTTGCCGGGGAACAGGGGAATCACTTCAGCTGAAGGATAAGATAAGTAACGAGGGAGTGAGCTGGTTTTGTGCAAAGCAGAGGATGATAAAAGAGGAGATGAGATTGAGGATAGCCTCAGACGCAACGAGTGGCTGCAAGCAGCAGAGCCCACGGCTCTATGATTGATGAGCATAAACTCTCAGAAGAGAGGGAGAGAGAGAATACTAAACGAGAGAACTAGAGGATCGTGTTTGTGTGGTCAGCAGGACATGTGGTAGTGGCTGCTCTTTCTTCTGTGGCAACGTGGGGAGATCTGAGAGGAACCGCCACGCCGTCCATCAAATGGCGATAACATGAGCCGCGGAAGCACCTCCTCACTGATCCTATTCCACCTCGGTAAATGAGATTTGTTTAAATTTGTTAATACGTAAGAGTGTTAACGTATACTAGTCTTTTATATATATATATATATATTTATAAAATATTTTTATTGTTTGATTTTTATATTAATAATAGAATATTAAATTAAAAGTAATATTGTATGTTTATGTAATAAATAGAAAATAATTTAAATTATATATAAAGAGAAAGAGAGACAAGATGGAAGTTCATTCATATGGAAACTTATTTCAACTTTCATATCTTTTAATCAAAGAAGAAAAGAGTGCTTCGAGCTATTCGGACTAAATGGTGGAACCTCAAAAGCCAGAAAGAAGATATATTTAAACGGAAAGTCTTTCAAGGAGATGTTTGGAATTATGTTGGTACACCCTGTGATATGTGGAATAATATGACTATACATATTAGGAAAGTGGCGAAAGATGTATTAGGTGTATCTAATGGAGGTGTATCGGCACAAAAAGAAGCTTGGTGGTGGAGTGAAGTAGTGTAAAATAAAATCAAGACAAAGAGGGCATGTTACAAATTACATTATGCTAAGAAAACTAGCGAAACTTTAGAGGCTTATAAGAAAGCAAGCAAGGAAGCGAAAAAGGCCGTGAGTGAAACAAAAACTAAAATTTGAGAGGATTTATATAAAAATCTCAACTCAAAAAGAGGGTGAAAGAGATATTTTTAGGATAGCTAGGGCTAGAGATAAGAAAACTAAAGATCTTAATTATATTAGATACATCAAGAACGAGGATGAAAAAATTTTAGTGGCAAATGATGATATAAGAAATAGATGAAAAAAATATTTTTATAAGCTTTTTTAATGAAAATAAAGATGTTAGTATTAGCTTAGGAGAGTTAGCCAAATCAGAAAAGTATATAAACCACAATTTCTACCGATGTATTCAAAAGAATGAAGTCAAAGAGGCTCTTAAACATATGAAGGGTGGTAAATCGATAGGACCAGATAATATTACTATAGAAGTTTGGAAAATACTAGGAGAAATAGGAATCACTTGGCTCACAAGACTATTTAATGAAATATGGAAAAACCAAAAGATGCCCGAGGAATGGAGAGCAAGTACACTTATACCCATATATATAAGAACAAGGGAGACATTCAAAATTGTGTGAATTATCGAGGTATCAAGTTAATCAACCATACTATGAAATTGTGGGAAAGAATTATCGAACGTAGGTTAAGACAAGTATCAAGTACAACAGAGGACCAATTTGAATTCATGCCAGGCAGATCTATTATTGAAGCGATTCACCTTTTGAGACGTCTTATGAAACATTTTAGAGCAAAAAAGAAAGACATTTACATGATATTTATTAATCTAGAAAAAGCTTATGATAGAGTACCGAGAGAGGTTCTTTGGAGAACTTTAGAAAAAAGAGGTATTCCACTGACATAAATTAACTTTATAAGAGACATTTATGATGGTGCAAAAACATGTGTGAGGACTTGAGAAGGAATGACAGACTTCTTTAAAGTTAATATTGGGTTACATCAAGGATCAACTTTAAGTCCATACTTATTTATAATGGTGATTGATGAGTTAACAAAACATATTCAAGATGAAGTACCTTGGTGTATGTTATTTGCAGATGACATTGTATTAGTGGAGGAGTCGAAGGAAAAAGTTAGTATAAAATTGGAACTATGTAGAGAAACATTGGAAAGCAAAGGCCTCTGACTTAGTAGAACAAAGACACAATATATGGAATGTAAGTTTGATCATTTGGTTACCTTAGAGGACATAGAAATTAAAATTGACACACATTGGATCCCTCAAAAGGAAAGTTTTAAATACCTAGGGTCAATTTTTCAGAGTGATGGAAGAATCGATGAAGATGTTACGCATAAGATTAATGCTGGTTGGTTAAAATGGAGAGGAGCATAAGGTATTCTTTGTGATAAGAAGATACCATTAAAGTTAAAAGGTAAATATTATAGAGCAACAATTAGGCCTGCCATGTTTTATGGTTCTGATTGTTGGGCAATTAATCATCAACATGTAGAAATGAAGATGTTGAGATGGATGAGTGGTCATAAAAGAAAATACCGTATACATAATGAGGTTATTAGAAACAAATTAGGAGTGATACCAATAGAGGATAAAATGAGAGGATATCATTTAAGATGGTTTGGACATCTAGAAAGAAGATCAGAAGAAGAACCTTTAAGAAGGTATGAAAAACTAAATTTGGAAAGTATTAAAAGAGGTAGAGGACGACCACAATAGTGTTGGAAAGAAACAATAAAGAATGATCCAACTTATTGTGAGTTAACTGCTGACATGACACATGATAGAGCTTTGTGGAAACAAAGAATCCATGTAGCCGACCCCGTCTTGTATAGGAAAAGGCTTAGTTGTTGTTGTTGTTGATGATTAACATCCTCCACCTTCTCTTTAAAACCACAAAAGAGTTGCCTTGAACAAGATGGTTTACGTATATAAGTGGGTTTTGAGGATCGACCCACTAGAGTTGACAGTCCGTGATTCCAAGCAAGATCTCTTTTTCTCAATTACATACTCAGGTTATTAGGTTGAATGCCTCTCCATAAACACAAAAAAAGTCTCTCTCTCTCTCTCTCCTAGATATTGGACCAAACATTTCCAAAAAGAAGAAACTTTGTAAAAGGGCATTTTGAAAACTTGGAGAATAACATTTTAAATATTGTTATAATTCGGAACACGTATCTCATATCACAAAACTATCCAATCAAAACAGTCATGGTTGTCATTAAAGGATGCGAACTTCATGAAAGAATATGTTGATGGATGAACTCTACTTCAAAGCATTAGCATGATTAGAGACAGTAACGCTGTAGATTATGAGGGTAGCTTGCCAAGTCAGAGATAAGGAAGGAAATCTTGTGAATTTTGACTTGCACGACCAAGCTCTTGTAAAGCAGTTTGGGGTACTATGGTCAAAGATGGTGGAATCAATTTTGAATAATCTTATATAATTTTTACGAAAAGTAAAGTTGACACTTACGGTATATTTCATAAGTATATATTTTATAATTTTTTTAAAATACCTAGGATCATTTTCTAGAGTGATAGAAAGATTGACGAAGATATTATGTATAGTTTAGTTAAAATAGAGAGGTTAATCATGAATTCTATGTAACAAGAAAATGCCACTAAAGTTGGAAGGTAAATATTATATTGCGGCAATAAGGCCTGCTATGTTATGAGTATGAACATTTAATAGTTAATGACCATGTACAGAATATATTTGTAACATAAACAAAGATGTTGGAGATAGATGAGTGGTCATACTTTTACTAGAAATAAATTGTGACCGACACAAATAGCTGATAAAATGAGGAAGAATCGTTTAAGAGGGTTTAAGCATATAGAAAAATGAGTGAAGAAATCTCTAATAAAAATGTATGAAAAACTAGATTATAAGAATGTTAAAGAGAAAGAAAAAGACCACAAAGTGTTGGAAGAAAACAATAATAAATAATGATCTAGTTTATGTTGAGTTAATTATTAGCATATTACATGATTGAGCTCTACATAAACAAAGAATCCATGTAGCCAACCCATTAGTATTAGAAAAAGTGTAGTCGTTGTTTTTGTTGAATTAATCATACACAAATTTGAACGAGTGAACCCGTCTGTCTTGAACCGCGAACTGGCTGGTTAGTTCGAAAAATGTTGTTTTTCATGTTTTTTTAAATTTTAGTCATTATACTTATTGTTATTGTCTTTCTTTAAATTGCTTATTTTTCATGTTTTTATATAAAGTGAGATTAAATTGCTCTTTAATGTTATATTATAATATGTTTAATATGTTATACACATTACATATATACATATACAGGCATGGATCCCTACATCCATCTCTCTCTCTCTCTCTCTCTCTCTCTCTCTCTCTCTCTATATATATATATATATATATATATATATATATATATATATATATATATATATGTTTAGATAATTGTTACTGGTTCAACCGTTGTTTATCCCGGTCAAACCTCTTTTGAAGTAAATCGGTGCCTTTTGATCGAGATGTTTGAGTAGATCTCGGCATGAATGTAATTGAGCATATACCACCCTCTTTCTCTCTCTCTCTATATATATATGTGTAAGTTCGAGAAAAATACTGTAGAACTTGTGAAAGCTAATTAAGCTTAGCTCCCGTATATGCTTTTGACACACATCTTTGATGACATTTGTTAAAGATCAGATAAAGCGTATAGAAAACAATCACGCTAAGTATTGAGAAGCAACTAATGTGAAAGTCTGCATGCTGAAGATCAAGACAGAGAGTCACATAGAATATGTATCGAGAATCTTTGATCTAGTCTACCAAAATATTAAGTTTCAAGTTCATTAGAAAACCCTGCGTTATCTGAAACCAATTGTGATTGCTGACTCGATCCAATCCGCGACGAAGTTTTGATCCTCTGATCTCTCTTCGATCTTCTTGCTTTCTTTTGGGTAGGCTTACCCAGACAACACATAATGGCCTGCGTATCTTTGTTAGGTTATTGAATTTGTTTGAAAAGAATGATAAGCGGTCCAAAGTGAAGGCAGAGTTGGGAGATTACGTTAAGTCAATGACAGAAGTCACATAAATGAAGAGAATCATTTGGAGAGGATTTGACTGGTCCAACTTCTCTGACTAAGCTTTAACTGCTTTCTTACGTGGCAGCCAACGTGGCATGAAAGCAGAGGGGGCATCACTGAGATTTCGCCTTCGAAAGGAAAGAAGCCATTGTGGGGACGCAATATGTATGAGAGGGTATAAGTAGATGGGAGGACCATTCTGTCTCAGCGAGATGTGCCTCTCTCTCTCTTTTCAGGGAGTAGATATTGCCGTGCATTGAGAGCTCGGGGGTTTGACGAATAAGGAGATTCATTGCCTACTTCTTGAGAAAAAGATACTAGTTCATTCCCGGGATGGCCGAGAAAACGAAAGACTGCAAGGTACAGATCTAGAGGTCGACATTATTTACTTCTCATACGACTCCTTCCTTTAAATTTTTGCTCTTTCTCCATCATTCTGAGCTGGATTTTGAGGGACTGATGTGGCTGGTTTGATGCTTTGCTTCAGCAGTGGGAACTTAAGGTAGCTTTGCATTGTGAAGGTTGTGCAAGAAAAGTAAAAAAGGTTCTACAAAGCGTTGGTGGTAAGTTTGATCCTCTCTCTCTCTCTCTTCTGTTTGTGTGTATGTGCGCTCAATCGAATTATGTTTTTGGTTAAACTTTGTCAATACTTGCATGGAATTCATGAGAGTAAGAAGTCTTGAGACAATCTTGTATTTACACCTCGTTGGTGGTGTCCTGTATTGGAAACAGGGGTATACAGGGTAACTGTGGATTCAGCAAAGTCGAAGGTGACGGTTGAGGGCGAGAGCAAGCTGAATCCCGATGTCCTCGTGAAGAAGTTGACGAAAATCGGCAAACCTGCCGAATTATTGCTGGAGGATCAGAAACGGAAGTCTTCCGACGATGAGAAAACGCCGGTGTCCTCCCAGAAAGTTGGTGGTGATGAAGAAGAGAAGAGGAAGGACACAGAAGATGCTGCAGATATTAAGCATGAAGGAGAACAAGCAGACGATGGATGCAGCAATACCACGTCTACGTCTGCCTTTGTTTGCAGCAGCACCGTGAAAACTACAGTGGCCAATGGGTGCAGCGTCAGTTCAGAGGTTATGCGGGATCTGAGTTATCCCCAACCACCAGACAGCGTCACCATGTGCCCTTTAAATTACCCAGGCTTGGTTAATCACTACGCAGTACAATATCAGCCAGTGATCGATCCATACGCCGTGCATCCATACGGCTCCCCAGGGCAATTAGTTCACCATGCTCAGATGCCGCAGTACGCATACGCTCCACCTGCTTATCTACGTTTTAACACGGACATGTTCAACGATGAGAATACCAACAGCTGCACCTTGATGTGAGATCGCTCTCAATCACGTATAATTTCTACTAAAGAAATCTGGCCTTCGTCAAGTATAATTCAATATCAGAACAACGATGGAGGGTTCTTTTTAGGAAGCACAGGCAAAGCTAGCAGAAACTGGGATCTGTAATATCTTCTCGGGTACCTTTTGTATTATTTGTGAACTCAAGTCATGATATTTATTGTTCATTTCTTATTATTTTCATTTGACTCCTGTACAATGTGAATAAGTTGAAGGCGATTATAAATGATACTTCCAGGTGGTGTCTGTTATAATATTAGCTGCCCGACTCACCACAATTTAGAGGTCGCTTAAATTGATTTTGTGTGCATGTGTGTTTTCATAGGAGTTGAGCTTTAATTTCATATTTATTTATATTGTTATTGATTATGAGTTAACAAAACATTTGAAAGATCAAATACTATTTATCGATGATATTAAGTTAGTGGATGAGTCTAAAAATAAATAAATTAATAAATTAAACTATAGAGAGAAATATTAAAAAGTAAAGGCTTCTAGTTTAGTAGAATAAAAACAAAATATATAAAATATAAGTTCTATAAAAATTAAGATTGGTACACACTGTGTTCTTCGCAAGGAAAGTTTTAAATACCAAGGATTAGTTTTTTTTTTAAATAATGAAAATATTATGGATACAATTAATGCAGGTTGGTTAAAATGTAAAGGGACATCAAGCATTCAACGTGATAAGAAGATATGAGTTGAAATATAAATATTATAGAACAATAATTAGACCTACTATGTTTTATAGTTATGAGTGTTGGGCAGTTGAGATGGATGCGTGATTACACAAGGAATAACCATATACATAATGAAGTTATTAGAAACAAATTGAGGATGATGGAAATAGAGAATAAAATGAAAGAAAATTGTTTGAGATGATTTTGAATATTTACAAGATGATGAAAAGAAACTTTAATAAAAAAAGTATAAAAATCGAGATTGTGAAAATATTAAAAAAGAAGAGAGACCACAAAAGTGTTAAAAAAAAACAATAAAGAATGAATTGACTGTCAACATGATACATGAAAAAGCTACGTGGAAACGTAGAATCCATGTATTCAATCCCATGGAAAAAGACTTGATTTTTGTTGTATATACGTGTTTTCAAATTTGTGCGTATTAAAGTGAGAACCCACATCGTAGCATATGAACGCATTCATAGGTGTTGGCGCAATACTTTTGCACGACATTGCTGCTGGCCACAGCTTTGGACAGAGAGTTGGCAATTGATCCGGCTTAACTTTGGAATTGTCCGTCTTCATTGATGCATATTGACGTTGGTGTTGTCGTAATGGCTGTAAGAATTTTATTTTATGTATTATTTACACAACCATGATGCCATTAGCTTGTGTTTTAGCTGTAAGTTCTAGCTTTCCAGCTAGAATCTTTCAAGCCTGCTTACTCTCCAAGGAAGAAAATGGAAGCCAGGAGGTGTCAAAAGGAAGACTGAAATAAGAAACTAAGAAAAGAAACAGAGTTCTTTTCCATTAAACCTTTTGGGCTTTCCTCCATCCCCACTTCAGTATCCGCTGCGCAGATGAACTTTTGCATGGGACTTCAACAACTTCAAGAGCTCTCTCAAATGGTTGGCGTATATAATTGTAAATTTATTAACCTTTTGATTATTCCTATCGCAAGGAGCATTTTGTTTGAGGACCAACCAATGATGTAAAGGTGACAGGGAGCCATTGATGGTTTGCAGAAAAGATCTCTCTCTCTCTCTCTCTCTCTCTCTCTCTCCATATATATATATGGTGGGATCTTCTTTCCTTTTTTCGATCGAAGTTGGAACTAAAACGAACTCTACTGCAAACCACCAGTGTCGCCACCTCTCGCGAGTCCCTTTGCTTCATACTTCTAGATAAACAACTTTCTTTTTAATGATTATTAATTTGGATTGTTGATGGCTATAATCGTGGACCTAGCATAATTCAATGATCGAAATAACAATATTGTTGACAATAATCATTTTTCAGTGATTTAAGTATGAAAATATGAGCTTCTAACAGTCAAAAAATAACCAAACGAATGAGGTTGATGGTTCATGAGATCATCAAAGTTGATGAAAGAAGAAAAATTTGGAAGCAGCCATTAACCTGTTAAATGAAGTTTCTATTAATTAGTATCAATGGCTAGCAAATATCACTCCACCAATTACTCGGCCTTTTTTCAAAGAAAAGCTTTGTCAAAAAGGTTTGGATCGAATTCACTAGTGAACCCCTATGTAGAATTAAAGAATTTAAGGCAAACAGGAGGATTTGATGAGTATCAATCTCAATTCTACGCACTGGAACCAACAGTTTCGCTTTCACGATAGGTAAAACTGGAACCGAACTTGGTGGTCTCCTGTTTTGGGTCCGGTTATGGTTTCAAACTGTTCCCGACCTGATTCAGTTCCGGTTGAAACCGTCAGGCTGGTTTTGAACTGGTATATATATGCACTTGGTGAGCTCTGGTTAGTGGCATATATATACAGATTCGTATACAAAAAAATGGTACATATATAAGACTTTCAACATACGAGAAGACACAAACCAAGAAATAACATGCATTTGAAAGAGGTAGTACAAGATGGAGTTCTACAATTAAAAACCATGATCCCATTTATAGACTGAATGCAAGAGAACTTTAATGGTCTTTTTCAGAGATTATCTTTGACGCCACATCTAACAAAATTAAGTGGCAATAACAATATGTTCTCTACTTATTAACCGCAAAATAACAATGAAAACCCCAATACTAATTATACAACATGTTGTCTTTCGCATCGTCGAAAGACGCAAATCAATTCGATTAAGGAGAACACAAAACAGGTTTCAGAAGTGGGTTATTTCTATCTTGGATGTGATCTACATTCGGGTAAGGATTAATTCACGGGCCATGGCTTTATGTAAATTGGGCAGTCTGGGACACCGTGTGAACTACCAGTCAAGGCTTTTGCACCAGGACCCGGATCCAACTAACAGTTCAGTTATATTTTTATGGAAGGTAGATTTGGTATTTGGATCGGAACCAGTATGTCCGATTAAAACTGATCAAAATATTGGTAGGTAGGTTTTGCAATGCATATTCGTTCGGACCTCTCATCTGGTTGCAGTAGAAGTGGGAAAAGGGGCGGGTAGGGTTAGGCCGGGTCTGGGTTGGGCCGCAAAAGGATGCCCGTGGTTGTGGCGGGAGTAGCGGTTCGAAGTTTCTTTTCCTTTTGGCGCGTTTTTGCCCTATTATCTGCCCGACCCTTCCTCTCATCTTTACCCCCTACACTATTTGTTTTCTCCGCCCGGCTTCCACCTTACCCTTCTTCCTCTCTCTGAATGCGGCCCACCGATTCCTTGGATTTCTATTCTTGCAGTATTTCTCATATCGATGGGAGATTCTGATCTTGCGGGCTTCATGATCATTTATCTATTTATACCAAATCTTCATTCATTCCATTCTTTGTTCAAGTCGTCCCGTTTCTTGGTTGATTTTGCGCGAAAATTGTTCTTTAACGATCTTAATCTGCAATCCCATGCTCCAGAAGGAATCCGGCGATTTTCTGCACGACGATCAATTGGGCTCTTCCTCCTGCAGAAAAGGGAGGTCTCGTCTGGGATGCTTGCGCTTGACAACCACGGGTTCTCTGTTTATCTCCTCCGTGACCGGTTGCTCTTACGAATCGGTTTCTTTGGGTGCGGGTAGGGTGTACACTTTCGGTAGGGAGAAGAGGTGGTGCGATTTTTACTTTACGGATCGGCGCGTTAGTAGGAGTCATTGCAAGGTTTTAATAATCAATGGAATCCTCCGTCCTTCTTCACAATCGGAGGTGGACAAGGCAAAGAGAAGATTACATCAACCCAATCTTTTCATAGCCCGGATGGGTTCTAAACATTCTCTGAACGGAGTTTATAAGAACGGTTGTAGGCTAAAAGGACTTGCTGTCAGTCAATTATCTGCCGGCGATTCGATCTCGGTTTCGCTTGTTTGTGGCAATGATTCCGGTCACGGTCTGCGTGCTGTCGTTGGGTTTTTCATTGACATGACGGCTCTCACTGATGGGATTGTACGGGGGAACAAATTGGAATCGCCTTGTCGGTCGGTCCATCGGAGGAGTTGTGATCGATGCTCCATGCAAGAGCACTGTATGTGGTCTGTCTACGAGAGGTTATCCAAACTGTATTCGTCAAGGACGACAGCGCTCAAGGAAGTAACATCTCAACGATTTAGATTATCGGATGTTGAGTTTTCCCAGGACAGTATTGACTCCTTGTGTGGGATTTTGCTGCAAGCGGCTGGACAACACATTCGGATAACGAATGGAAGGAGAACGTCAAATAATTTACAGGTAAATGGAGTGTCGACATGTTCTGGCTTGCCGGATGGGTCAACAAAACCCAGTAACTCTACTGGAGGATTTCCTGAAGCACTTACTTACACCAATAAGTTATTAATCGTAATGAAAGCATATGAAAAACGCTGCCTGAAGTGTGAGTGTTTCAACGAAACGGATTCTTATCGAGAACTGATAACAAGAGCCCTGTTGCTTCTAAGAAAATGAAGAATTGTAAGAAAAACGTTGAAAGATATCGTCTATATCGGGAACCAATTTAGGAGTTCTTCCCCTGGACTTGATAGAATTGATCAAAGGAATGTAGCAGCATTTACCGAAGGCAGTTTTCCGTTGAAAACTCATGATCGTACATGCAATCAGTTTAACAGACATAAATCCCTCCAAAATAGAAATGACCGCATGGAGTGTGATAGAAACTTTACTGACAACGGGAGAGGTAATTTGGCAAAAGACGCAGGTTCTCTTGGCACGGAGGAGAAGGTTAAAAACGCCAGGCGCCCTTCTCTGTCAACGAAAGATACTCCTAGCGGATCTGTTTGTGCATGGGAGTTGGAAAGCCGTGGGAAGGTTCCTAAGATTGTCATTGATCTGATAGAACAAACCTCTAACAAGTCGATGAATGAGACGGCCAGTGACCTGAAGAAAAGCGTCCATGCTCTTGAATCTGATGGAAGGATACTATACTTGAACCTCCTAGAGTCTATGGGCAAATGTTCGAGAGAAAGGTCTCATTTAGTTTCCCTGACAGAGCTGCTTTCCCCTGTAGAGAGCCTTTCGCGCATATTTGCTGCAACTTTTACAAATTACAAGTGACATCTCGTTGTATGCAATTTGTCCGTTTAAGATTTCAGTGCATATCTTACAACTATATTTTCTTTTTTTTGAATCTTAAGCAGTCAGCTAATTCTATGCCCTTTAAGATTTTTGTGGTTGCAATTCATTATGTTCCTTAAATAACACTTCCCTTGAAACCCGTGCTCTATAATTTGCTGATGATGACTTTGTACTGCTTTGCTCTAGGCATATTTCTTAACATGTTTTGTTTCTTGTCCAGTAGGAATAGAAGAAAGAAGAACTGTTAGGAGCGCAACTAGTTTGCTTCTTACCCAAAAAACTGTTATTCCCATGATCTCCTCGAGTTGGATTACCATCACCGAATTTGCTCCAGATCCTTAAACGGATATGAATTTCTTTAAGCACCATACGTGCATGGCAACTTTTACAACTCAAACTTGTATTAGTGTAGGGGCCATTGTTGACAACTTGACATTGAGTAGACATGGTTAGATAAGGTAGCGTGGTCTCAGTACATTTGAACTTGAACTCAAGCATACCAGGACAAGCCTCGAGTTTGTGTATAATATTTAGATGCTCACAGCCAGAGGACCAGAACCGCGCCATTCTATGAAAGCTCTAATCTTCTTTGGTTCAGGATGGCACCATTGAAACCTATATTTAAGGAAGTATCTTTTGACTAATTTTATAGATCATGATTTTTTGGCCACAGCAAGGACATGTACCTGGTCCTTCAGTGCATATAACGGACATGTTGATAGACAGGGTGATCTATTTTGCGTGACACCATCTGGTTTGTTTCAGGATGGAAATGTTGATATCTAGCTGATGACAATTTAGTTTCAGAATGTTTTTCTTAGATATAATAACAATTGTAGTATGGTCGATGTTGGCCATGAATAGACTAGGTTACCCTTGAGTAGATCTTTGACAGCTTGATGTAGAAACGTATTTCAGTTACTTACACTTGCTCCCAGTGTTTACAGGTTTCTTTCTTCTTGCAAAATTCCCAACCAGTTGCCAATAACAGTGGAGTGCCATGATGCAGCAAGGTGGTGGAGTGCGGATCATGAGCAAAGATCTTCACAACCTTATTCTGAATGTCCAAATTTAGTTGTTGTGTAAGTCTTCTTTTCTCTTTTTCACGCCTTTTTTTTTGTTTGCCAACTACCAGGAAGCTAATATGATTTTGAGTTGATTATTACATTCCACCGAAATATTTACGGAGACAGATTTTTTTGCAACTAGCTTGCAGAGCCTCAGAAAATCGGTGTACTGTATTCCTCTACAGGTATCCCCCATTTCCAGATGAAATTGCTATTGCTAAGGACAACAAAAAGAGAGGAGTTGCATGCCATCATCCGAAGTTGTTTCTTCTACAAAGGGAAGACAGTATGCGTGTTGTCATTTCCTCTGCCAATTTAGTTCCAAAACAGGTATTCATCTGCTCCATTCAAGATGACATTCTTGAAGTTGCTATTGTATCTTTAAACAACCATTTTCTTATTGGCAGTGGATACATGTGACTAATACTGTCTGGTGGTAAGATTTTCCTCGTAGAAGTTCCCCTGACCTTTCATGTATGTTCATCTTTTCCTGTGGAGGAAGAGGGGACACATCTGAAGGCTCAAGCTCAGATTTCTTGGCTCAGCTAGCTGGCTTTGTGGCCTCTCTTGTTGTTGATATACCCAACCAAGCATGTTGGATCAAAGAACTGTACAACTACGACTTTGGGAATGCCTCTGGTTATCTGGTTGCATCCGTACCAGGAATCCATGAGTCTAACTTCCCATGTCTTCTTCAGCATATACACTATTTGCGGGTAAGTTGAATTTTGGGACATTTCTTCTACACAAGTGAGTTTTGGATTCTTCAGCTCAAAATGCCATTCCTAACTCCGGTATGAATTATGTACTTATGGTAGTTTACCAAGTAGTTTTTCTTGTTGAAGCCTGCTATGGGAATCCTTAGATGTGAAGTTTGTCTTGTGGACTAGAACTCTTGCAGTTATTTGGAGTTCAGACCCATACTGATTTATCTCTTCTCCTGCTCTAAAATCTGAATGCACATGCTTATTTTCTTCCAATCTGTGAGCCATCTATTTTTGCTGCAGGGGACACAATATATTTGTACACCAGACTGCTACCAGAAATTTGAATGTTGTTGGCTCTGTGCTAGCCTCAGTATTAGGTCTCAGCCATCGTTTTCAGGCGAAGGTTGATCCTAAGGGTGCACGATTAAAGGTTCTAGCTGGTATCCTTCAGAAATGCAGAAAAAATGCATGTCATGTTGGAGGTGATTCTACAAAGAAACCATCAGATACCTGCGGATGCTAATGCCATCAGTGTTATCATCGATCACATAGCAGAGTGCTTTGAGGATGATGCCTTTCATGAAGTTTTTTCTCCATTAGCAGATTGTTTCATGTCATTCTCTCATGCCATACTATGAGTTGCAGTATTGTCACCGTTATTGTTTATATTCCAGAATAATTTCATGTAAGAAATGGACCCAGCTTGTGAGATGATTTAATAGATCCAACTTGCTGTCCTGTAAATTATAGATCTGCAGGTACTCTCTGCAGTACCTATCTATAAGCGGCAGTGTATCTGCAGCGTGAATTGCTTGTTGCTTGTTCAAGCACAAAATGATTTATAGATTTCTAGAATGTATGATATTTATAAGTATGCATGCTGATACTGGAAATAAACTAAGTCCTAACATGACCATCATATGTGTTCTTATAGGAACACAGTTCGAGATTCAGCTGGCTTGTTCTTGAAATACATCACGTAGCTTTATCTTCGATTTCATACACAGTTCATTATTGAGCAGAAGAGTCAGCATTAGATCTCATGTATATGCTGAAATATGTATTAGAAAGAGCAAAATTACGCCATTACTTATTTGCAGTTTCCTATTATTTACATTCTTGCTTTGAACAATTGTCTTTTGTTATTATCTTTTTATTTGGTTTTATTCGTCTCATTGCATGACTTTTGTATTTTGTGATGTTAGTATTCATAGCGGTCAATCAATGTGCTAGAGATATTTTAGCAAATTGGGCTATTCCATACTTATGAATGTAACATTTAATATCTTAGCAGATAATTGTTAGGCATTTCAAGTTTGGGTCTTTGTTGCAAGAACTTGATGAGAAAACCATTTTGTAAGATCTGATCAATACTTTTAGTAAACAAGCAACAAGAAATCAACAAACTCTTTTGGAGCAGATCATGTCCAACTTGGTTTTCTACAAGGAAGCGTCGCAAGGTGGATTGCTCCATTGTGCGATGCTGGGCTTTTTAGAGAGAATCCACAAGAGAGAAGGCGGCAAAAGGCGGAGGCGGAGAAAGAGAGAGAAGAGAAAGCTTACATGCGGTGGATGAAGGTGGTGGCGGTGGCCATCAAGGTTCTCAATGCTCAAGGCAAGCAATGAATGTTTGAGTTCAATGGATAATCTCTAAAAGGAGAGAGAGAAGAGAGAGAAGGCTGCAAAAGGCGGAGGCGGAGAAAGAGAGAGAAGAGAGAAAGGGAGAGAGAGCTTACCTGCGGCAGAAGAAGGTGATGGAAGGTGGTGGTCGTCGTTGGCGGAGGGGTGATTGTGCGTGCTGGTGGTAGTGGAGAGAGCAGACGCAAAAATGCATAGGCGAGAAGCTGGAGAGAGAGGGACACCAATTTAACTTTTATTATATTTGGGTCGGATCCATCGCGTGGTGTTAGCGCCACTATAGCGGCCCTGGCAGGTCGGCCACTATACTACAAGCACTATAACGTTTTGTTTCCCACTATAACGCTATAGCGCGCTGTAGCGGCCGCTATAGGGCACTATTGATAACATAGGTTATTTTCATTTCTCACATATATTCCCACTCTCAAAACCAAGATTTGTTATATCATTTGTCAATCCTGAAGAAATGATCACCCTTTCTAGTCCTGAATTCAGAGCACCTGTCATCTATCATTATTCCTTTCGCAAGAAGTGACCCCTCTTGAGACTCAGACCTGCTGCCTCAGCATGCCAGTTTTACTGGCACTGAGCAATGGCCCTCATCTTTACATTCAAACACTATCACTTTTTCTACGTCATTTCTTGAGCAGGGTCTGTTCTAGTCATATTCTAATGCGGATATTGGTTTTTTACCAGTTTTAACTTATTTTCAGCAGATACGAGTATAGCAGCAGTTAGACGTTTTCATTGGACCTTTTATTCATTTTCTAACTAAAACTTTTATTTGTTCTCCTTATTCACAAGGTATTAACAAAGTACCAATGGCATGACTCTGAAGAACTGGACTTTGTATACGGTAAGAAAGTTTTTCATAGATTCAACTTTTTCCAATCATGCGATGTCATCAATAATGTCTAATGCCACTTCTCAATGAACTTTGAGCAACTTAGCAGTATGATCTTATGTGCAGCATGTAAATTTTCAGCAGAAGTGATTCAGAACTGCTTGAATTGGAGCCAATAGTTGTCTTGATAAGCAAATTAGTCTGTGGGGTTCATTATGATGCTTCGTTTATAACTTGTGCATCTGAGACCAGTTAATTTCCAGCCAATTGTTTGATACAGGAACTCTTAAAAAAGCTGTGCTACACAATCAACCATGGGGCCAAACTATCCTCATGTTATTTTAATATTAAAATATGTTATATATTGCCCCAATTAAATTTGTTTTCTCATTGTTGTCTTTATCAGGGGCTTCTTCTATTGGATCATCACTTAATTCACACTTTTTAGCTGCATTTGCAACAGCAGCTGGGAAAAGGTCATCCCAGTATCTTGATTCTGAAGAATCTGATCCAGAGGTCAGTAGGTTATGCCTTGTCAAGCCTTACCATGTCTCTATTATATGCTTTAGAATCCATTTTCACGTTCAAAGATTTTACAACGTGCTGATGATTTTATTATGCAGTGGGGCATCTGGAATGCTGAGTATGAGTTACGAAGACCATCAATTAAGATACTTTTTCCTACTATTGATACGGTAAAAACTGGACAGACTGGAATTTGGCCCTACTGTTGTCTTCTTTCCTTCTCAGAGGTATATTAACCTTAAAAACCTTCAATTTGCTTTTCTTTAAAACATTTGCTTCAACTTTATGTTCGCTTGTGATTTTTTTTTTGTCAGAGAACCTGGCAAAGGTTGAAATATTTGGACATACTACATGATGCTGTTCCTTGTCCAAGTGAAAGGGTGGGGCATCCAATGCATGTCAAGGTAATACCTGCCATTTTTTTAATACTGATATTTGATGTTTTTCCAGATTTTTTAGTGGAGGATCAATAGTGTCTGATCCCCGCATCACAGTTTTCTGTGCCATGTATATCTAGTGTTGGTACAAGAAGAAGTGAAGTTCCTATAGAAGTTGAAATTATCCCGGCCCAACTCTGTTCTAAGTGAAAAGCATTGTTTTCCTTTTTCTTTTTTGGGTCAAGGCGTTGACAAGTTTTGTTCTCTTTAACTTTTTTACATCCTTTTGGCAGGTAGTGCAAAGACGATTCTGGAATAAGGCTACTTCCTCCACCTTTGGTTGGATATATTTTGGTTCACATAATTTTAGTGCAGCTGCTTGGGGATGCCCTCTGACCAAATCTCCTAAAGGAACATCAGCTGGTATTGGTAGCTCTGTTCTTGGTTCCAGACTTCATATTTGCAACTATAAGCTTGGCATTCTTTTAATTGTTCCTCCGCCACAATCCCTACAAAGGGCTAGTGAAAGGAACCCGAATTTGGATGACTTAGTTTTACCATTTGTTGTGCCTGGCCCAAAATACCAAATTAATGATCGGCCAGCAACAATGCAAGCCATGAGAGGCGACTGCATTGAGTTGGAGAAAGAGAGAATGGTAGCAGTATCAGGGGAAACAGATCTCCTTGATGAAGAGATCGTTGATGATGATGAAGAAATCGTTGAGCTAACTGATGATGTCATAAAGGAAAAGGAAGAGGAGAAGCTTTATTTTGAGGCTCTCTGGAGTCAAATGGACCCTGTAGATGCTTAATGCTTCCAAAATGAGGTATGCAGTGTCTAAGCAGTTTACATGAAACTTTGATCCAGTGCATATGGAGTCAGATTGATTCATGCATGCGTTTATTGAAATGGTATCGTGGATCTTTTGCAGAGAAGATTCTGATTCAAATGCTGGATAGAGTATTTTCTGACCATGCATTGGTTCCATTTAATGAAAGAAACTCCGAGACAAAGTCAAGGCAAGTGCTAGCTTTGGTAGATGGATATGCATCTGTTGAGTTTCTGCACCTGAGTAAAGGGAAAAATTTTGATTGATACCATAAGACCGAGTTTCATCACCTATGCTCTACATGCAGTTCTATATGAATCTAAATTATCGCTGTGGACCCACAATTGAATTTGCCAAGGTCATCCAGGAACTGAACAGCAGTGACAGCATTTGATGATCTCAAGTTATCGATTTGGATGATAAGGGAATGCCAATTTTAACATTAGTCTCATAAAGAGGGGGAAAGGTATTACTCGTACCACATTACTTTCATGTCTTTCTTTCTTATAGCCATTTCATGCCTGTGGATAGCAGTAGGAGATGGATTGTGGAGGCATATAAATGGTACGTAGCTACATTCAACTGCGGCTCTTGCACAGTTGATTTGTCTAGTGAGGTTCTCTCCGCAATACTCGGTTTGATTCCAGAGATGTCATCTTAACCAAAATGTTTGGCAATGGAGCTGCCAGGTGCTTACGGGATCCACATGAGAACGATGTAGAAGAATATACCACAAAATATTATCTTTCATGCCAGACATTTAACATATTTAGGGACGTTTGGGGGTAATGAAGTATAAAGGGAAAGACAATTTGGCCATTGATTAAGTCCGGACTGGCCCTAATTTTCATATTGATAAGATGACTTATTTCTACTGGTTTAATATGTTGGCCTCTGGAAGACCATTAAACTAACCAATCATCTTAGGGTGCGTACTGACTCATATTCCAACATCTGCAGAACGACAAAGTTGCAGAACATTTCAAGTGCTCGTAGGAACATTCTCTGCTAACTTCATGACTCTGATTTGACTGTATTGCATTTGACAGCAGAAGACATGATCATTCGCAACTTATTGTATGTTAAATAAAGAAACATTAGCTTGTATTAAGGTATCATTCTCCATTATCATTTTCTTTCAGTGCGAGGTGATAGCAGATAATGTGTATCATAGACAACATAAGTAACTAAAGCCATCAATTATTTCAGTCAGGGCTCCAGCCCAAAAGTCAGTTGCCTCATTCCCATTCAGGCCATCATATTTAGAGTCCACGGAGAAAAAAGCCTAGGGTCTGTCTTCTCCAGCTGTTGACCAGCCACTTACATATTCTCATTGCATTTAGAGAAAAATAAGATGCATCTACACAAGTATATAAATCTTTGTCATCTCCATTGTATCTTGATGTACTTTCAGATCAAGTAGACAAACTGCTTTCTTCGGGATGATGACTAAGAGGGGGTGGAGAGATAAAAGAACAGTTTGGAGAATCTAGTCCACGTACATTTTCATTCTCCAATGAGACCATTCGGTATGGTCGTGCATGCCAAAATGTGTGTGTATCTGTGCGTTTGTGTGTGTAAAAATGGTTCTTGCAATTGTTTATTTATTTGAGGTTATTTAAAAAGTTATAAGGCTGAGGAATTTTCTTTCACCACCTCGTTCAGCTCGGCTTCTAATGGCTTGTAAAGCAACAACAAACCGTTCGTTGAATGTGTCAAACAAAGGCTTCTGCTAGCAGTAAACTTCGGCTCTTTCGTATAGGCAATGAACCGGTTAACAAACAAGGGATGCGTAGCTCATATACCATCTGTTAACTCAATTAGTTGGACACACACACACACACACACACACATATATATATATATATGTATATATATATATATATATAAGAGAAGCATGTACATCCAAATTATATACATATTATACCCATATATATTATAGGTAATTTATAGACATAGACTGCATTATATATATGCATCATATAAATACTATGTGTGTATGGGATTGCATAATATGCGCAAGGCAGACTTCTGCGTGCGCTTCTGTATTTCACTGCCTTCCGCAGCCCCGTCTACCTTTCACTTTCCTCCTCACCAACACCAACGGCACTCTTAATAGTCATCATTACCACCATCTCTCTCTCTTTATCTATATATATAGATAATATGCCCGAGTTGCAGGCTCTATTTTGATCCATTTCATGGGGCTCTCAACCCCAAGAGGTGAAGAAAAGTTTAGGTCATCAACCTATAGCTAAAATCCAAACAGTTCACGTTTATCAAAACATGCTCAGGTTTGCCAAACAATCAATTTTGTAATTCTTCAATTCCAAAAGCCTTCAATGCAAATTTCAATCAAACAATTTAAAATGCAAGAACTGGGACTACCTTTTATGGCCATGCTGATGTCATCAATCACAACGCCATCTCCATCTGTCACTCAAGCTGAAATGGGTACTTAATATAGAAAAGGGTGAGTACCAACAATACTGGATGTGATCTTCTCACAGTCGCAGGCATATCAAAGACATGCTTATTTAAAATGATACATAATATATATACATAATCAAATATCAAAATCATTGTAAACATGCAATTCAAAACCATACACCCATCAGCAATACAATTTTAGTTTTGATAACAAGAGTACTAATGTGTCCTACCACCATCATAGAAGACCTCCCACCCCTCCTCTTGTCTAGTCATGTGTTTCCTAACAGCCATTGCATAAGCCTGTGAGATAAACCTCCAATCAGGTCTACAAGGAAAACCAATCTTTAGAGACATCAGGTCATGTTTTCATATATTACATTCACAAATCAAAACTTTTATATACATTACACTGAGAATATATCTCAAACAAAGCAAGTTAGTGCTAAAATAGTTTTATTTAAAAATGATCATTACTCTCACTAGTTTACTGTACTAGCCCACATATGTAAATCACTACATAGACATATAGTACGACAAAAGTTATCAAATCCAACTTAAAATCTAGTATGACTAACAAAATAATCAGCGGGTTCGCATCAACCAACATGGCATATGTAAAACTGCATCCCCCAACGATGCCATTCATCATAGAAAAGAAGATATGAATCACTGCTCCATATTGATTGATGGCCTACGACTTAACACTACTTGGTATATACCTAAATAAATGTAAACATATTATTAAATGATAACCTATTCAATAATAAAATGAACAGTTCAACTCCCAAGCCTGTCTCCTATTAAAGAAAAATACCCTAATCATATCTTAAATAAAGATGCTAGACCCAAATTTGTTAATCTAGAATCTTTGATTTGTTTTCTAAATCTTAATTAAAATATTATATTAATAATGTAGACTTGATTACAAACTCTACATTTCAACCGCGACAAAAACAGACTGCGAATGACCCTAAAATGGTCTAAAAAATCTCAACTTGAACTTATTTTAACCTATCAATTAGGGTGAACCAAATGTAGCACTGGATCCAGATCCGACCCAACATGGCTGTCGGGCAGGGGCGGCGGATACCACAGGTCTTCAGGTCTAGGTCCAGACAAGACTCAATTCGGGTCAATCCAACCTGAATATCAGAGAGGGGGGGAGAGTCATGATGGCGGTGGTGGTAGCTGGTGTGCCAAAATGCATATATGAGCGTTGAGGAAGGTGGCGGAGGGTGGTGGAGAGCATCATTTTGAAGCGGCCGATGGTAGTGAAACAAGGCAGTGCAGTTGCGAGTTGTATATGCAGGTACCGAATTCATCTTCCGCATGAGTAGACCGGCCTAGCCAGGTGAGCTACTGCTCTTTTTGGAATGTATAGCAATTCTTATAGAGCAAATATGTGTTAAATTAGGGAAAATATGTGATGTTAAAATGCTGAGTACCTCGTAAACAACTTATTGAAAATTCTTTAGCTTAGCGAAGCCGTAATCTCACACTCTGTTATAACTTTTTAGGTCTGAGAGCGTTGCACAAACTTCGATAACCTACTCATTCTTTTGGAACCACCTCGTAAAATTATGCCTTACGGTGTGAAATGGAACGAGGCAAAGCTCTGATGCATGTCGAAAATAACCAAGCCATTTCCACTAAACACCTAAAGCTCATTAAAATTTCCAAGCTCATATATATATATATATATATGAAAATCAGATCTTTACAATATATTAATGTTTATCCATTACTTTTTGGTGACATATAATTTAAAAAGTTAAGAGTTATAAAAAAAGATAATGTTATTATATTCATATATTTGAAAAACAATCCAACATCAAATCCAACATCAGTGTACAACATCAGGATTCAATCCCACTCTCTCTCTCTCTCTCTCTCTCTCTCTCTCTCTCTCTCTCTATATATATATATATATATATATATATATATATATATATATATATATATGTTTGTGTGTGTGTGACATCTTAGCTCCATAATACATTTCGGTTCATGGTTTATACCAACATCTTTTCCAGTCATCTTTGAGATAAACAGAGATTCAAATCACTTTATTTTTAATGATAAAACTATGGAGATGTTTGTGTAATATTATATATAAAATACTATTATCCAGTTAAGACTTTCTCTCTATATATATCCTTCCAAAAGCAATGATTGAAATGAGTGTACAAGATGAATCATGACTATCTCTTTCTGTCCCAATATATATATATATATATATATATATATATATATATATATATTATATAACATCTTACCTCCATAATACATTTCGGTCTCTACCATTCAATTGTTGAGATTGATCTTAGCTCCATAATACATTTCGGTTTCTACCGTTTAATTGTTGAGATTGCTAGTGTGAAGATTCAAATCACTTTGCATTTAATGTTCACAAGACACCATTATATATATATATATATATATATGTGTGTGTGTGTGTGTGTGTGTGTGTAAGAATTGAAAACAAGCATGGATGTTCATCTAGACTCCAAAAGGCAGCAAACTGATATCGTAAGTGCTGCCATGCCATTGACGCCCATTTAGGTGTTCATAGTATGGCTGCGTCCTTTGGGGCGATATAAGTTCGGCTGATGCCAGACATGATTCGCCGGCATGAACTAATCAAGTTTGTCCGGTGCCGCTTTTGGTACAATTAGCCACTCAGACAGACACAGCTTCTTCCGCTACGTATGACGAGAAAAGCACAGGCAAAATATCAGAAAAACTGGAGAGTCTTTGAAAATCTCGCATTCAAGCACCAAGGATCGCGATTTCGGACTCGGCGATGAAAATATCGCATGGAAGACACAGACCTCTCTCTCTCAAGCACAGGTTTTGGTTATTGTGGCAACGAATAGGCTGTTTATTTGGAAGGCATGATCTTGCCTTGCTTGGAAGTCTTGTGGCAACGAATAGGCTGTTTATTTGGAAGGCATGATCTTGCCTTGCTTGGAAGTCAAGTGCGCAGGCCACATGAGATGCATTGTGATTTTATCAGCAGCAGCATCCGGAAGTAAACTTTTCCTTGATGAAAATCAAGCAGAACCAAAGAGTGGTTAGTATTTATTTATCAATAAGTTTTCTTTACAACTATAACCATTTCATTTAAAAGAGAGAAAAAACAACAGAAGAAGTTGAAAACAACTACAGTGGTTTAATGTGACCGTGCCAGCGGTGGGATAGCCACACTACCATCAGCAATACCAAGGATAACAGCACACGTACTGCACAATGCGCACGATCATCAGCAATACCAACAGGGATAACAGCATGATGGCCAGCAAAGCGAACTCCGAAGTGGTTATCTCTTTTGAACACTGCCACCCGTTTCGTCGGAGACAATATTGGAGAAGGCCGGAATTTTGCCACTATCGACCGGAGGAACAGCCGCTGCAGTACTTACGTCCGCAGTGGTTGAAGAATTAGGAAGATCAACGTTGATGGCAGTGTCCTCGACCACCATATGAGGAGCCGCTTCAGGAGTTGTCGACCACGACCCAACAACAACGTTGGGAGCAGTATAAGGAGCCGGAGCAGGAATATTTGATGACGCAGTAGTCGAGTTGAGGCGTACTGGAGCTTCCGGCGTCAGCCTGCTTTCTACCATGTTGTAGAAAACAGAAACTGCGATCCTAAAAGCTATCAGCTGCAACGCTCGGGCCATTGATAAATCGAGAGAGAGAGGGTTTTGCAACCATACAGGGTCACTTACGCTCCTGTGTATTATATATGGAGATTAGGGTTCAATTGCAAAAGTTCGCCAGGAAGCTCCAAACAAAACACGTACCTGATCAAACTTGCTACATACGTGTCACCACTGAGGTACGTGGTAGGGTTTCATTCCCCTTTTTGTTGCTAGCAAGTTTCACAGGGGAACCGATTCTTCAATAAAGTTACGCTCAAGCTTAACCGAATTTGGTGGATGAGTTTGAAACTTGATAAACAAGCCAAATGAATCCACCAAGCTTTAAGTTGAGAGAGACTCTGGCCCTTCATTTACCTAAAACTCTTCCTTTGTTATAAAAAGTTATAAATGCCACGCCGTTGGACGGGTCGACGTGGTTAGGGCACTCGAGGACTCGTACAATACCACATGGCAAATGCAAGAGAGCATGTAGAAAATCTAAAGGCAAAGAGTTCTTATGATAGCATAAAGGGGATTGAATGGTCCCAATATGCTATAGATTTTTAAGGTTCTTCCATCGAATAAGGTTCTTACAAAAGGGCCCAACGCTATGTATAGTCAAATGGTTACATTCTCTCCCACCCAAATTGTTGTCGTTCTCGACAACAACAGTGCTTTCGCCCCACCTAGGACCAGTTGACTAGCTACATCTCGCATCAAGACCGATTATGGTCCACATCAACGCATCACGGTAACTCTGGACTTGGCCTTTGGGGGCCTTGGAGAGTTCCCTTCTTCATTGTTATTGTGGCAGTCGTAGTAATCCTTTACCTATGAGTAGTTGGGAGGGTCTTATTGGGTCCTATCAATCTCTGGTTTGAGATTCATTTCATTTGAGGAAATGCTATCGAGATCAGGGTCATCTTCAAAGTACAAGTGTTGTTTCATAGGGTTGGGACAAACATCCTCATTGCAGAGGAATTCTAATCCCAATACCATAGGGTAATCTATATCTACCTACATAGATATTGGTTCATGTGCGCTGATCTTCGATCCTTAGGATGATCCCATTTACCTCACGAGTTACTTGTTTGGTCTTTCCGAGAGCATCTTTATGTGTCACTCCCAAAAATATGGACTCCTATTCATCGTGCTTCCGTGGGAGAAATGAAGTTGTGTATTGTACTTAGTCAATCATGGCCCTGGGAGTGGTTCCCGTTAACGTAAAAAGTCCATCATGTTTAAAAGGCATGAACACCCAAGGTTGTTGGTGGCGTGACTTTATCCTCTAGAGAGCACCACAATGACGTATGGGCTCTTCAAACCCACCAGTATCAATCGGGGTCTCCATAACAGTCATGGCATTCCCGCATTGTGTCGACAGTCCTATAGGACACTCCCGTGAGTAATGATTTCCCTTGCAATGGTAGCATGAGAGAGTAGCCTTCCCCTTATCTTGAAGTGGCCGACCTTCTCTTTGTTCATATTAGAATGGCCGACATTCATTCCCTCTTTTCTATATTTGATTGAATGGGATAGAGTTGTCATTGTCAATCACAGGATTCTTTGGTCTCCAGGGGTGATAGGGCCGATAATCCTTTTGAGCTTCGTCGTCTACCAAGCTTTCAACCATGCTGAGGGCCGAACTTAAATCCTTCACCCACATCTGCTAGAGTTCTCACTTTGCCTCACGTTGCAATCCATTCATGAAAAAGAAGAACTGATTCGCTTTTGTCATGTTTGAGATATTCATCGTCAAGGAGGTGAACTTGTTGATGTACTCTCTGATTGAGCATTCGTGCTTGAGTCACATGAGCTCCTTTTGTATCAAGTAGTTAGGGTCCTCGGGAAGGAATTGGTTTCGAAGATCCCGTTTAAAGGCATCAAGAGTGTCGATGGTGCAGAGTCTCTAATCAATATCATTTGAGCGACGTCGATACCAAAGTAGAGCATCACCTTTGAGGAACGATGTGGTAGTATCGATCCTTCCTTCTAATCTCCCTAGCCTTGATCTACTAGTTGACTTACCACTAGAAGTTCTCTAAGTCTTTGCGTTGTGGGTTCCCGAGTAAGAATCAGACTTTGGGATACTATTATCTAGATATGGGACAACCGTGATCTTGCTAACAATAGCGCAGTATACCTTGAGGGATTCTAACCTTTCATATGCGGTTGTATTGTTTCCTTCATCATTGGTACTGCACGCAATCAAGTCAACCCATTCTTCTAGATTCATTAAGGTTTTGCCCTCATTTTCTGTGAAGATAGTGATGGTGCTATGCATCATCTCAAATTCTTGTTCGATGACTCTCTTGACGTGATGGATGTCATTCCTCAAGGTTTTAAGGCTAGCCTCCCAGTTGGTTACGGTTGCTTCCACTTTATGTAACCGACTTTGGAGTGTGACCTTGTTGATCGAACGGTTTCACCTGTGTCCCTTCTCTGTTTCATGGTACTTCTTGAATACTTTGAATCTATCTCAACTAAGGTGAACATCATTGAGGTAGGACCAATATGACTCTAATACCAAAGTTGTCATGCCCTACTTGTCGAACGGGTCAACGGGGCTAAAAATATGACCGGCACCCAACCTCAAACCGGATCAACCTTAGAAAAATTTTCTAAAGAGTTGCAATCAGTCACCGGCACAAACAAGGATTATGAGTGTCCCTCACGAGGTACTTAGGCTCTTGGAAGTCTATGGCACACACAAAATTTGAAGGCAAAGAGTTCTTTTGATAACAAAAGGAGATTGCGTTGTCCCAACACACTACAAATTTTTGGGACTCTTTCCTCAAAAAGGGCTTGAAGGCTATGTAAAAGTCGAAGGGTCACATAAAGAACTATTAACCTGTATGTACCTTTATGTATTTTAATACGATTAACCTAAGAGTTGACATGGTACAACCTTAAGAGTACCACTGAATGAGTTTAATGAGTCCAACTGAGTTGAAATACGAGTGGCTTGGTTGTAAAAAGCATTATATGAAATTGACTGTTTGATGCCCAAGTCTTTTGATTCAAAGATACTGAATTTATTGATGTAGAAGACATTTTACATTTGGCTGAGTAGCCAGAAATACCGGGAGAATTCACAAAAATTGGAATACAAGCCAATGAAGGCATCAAATATCGCAGCACCAAACTGTAAGAAATCAGCCTTCAGTTCTTCTGTTGCACTTGACATGACGTATCTTGAATCTTTTTCATTACTGCAAGACTGAAGTATTTCAAGCAGAAATCATGCTTATTTTCTACTGAATATTTTTCTGCTTCTGAAAATCATCACGCGTTGCTTACCTCCTTTACCAGCAGAGAAATCAGGAAGATATCATATCATGTATCAGATCTTCTGCTACAGCAAAACCATAGTGCATTATATCTATAACATTTAATCTCCCACTCAAGAAGTTCATTCCTTACCCCTTGTATACTTGCATCGCGATGTATATCAAAGTATACGTTGTCTGTAATCCTTTAGACTTTCTACCCCACATACTGGAGGACATACACCAAGTAGCTTTGTGTGCTCATACATATTCCTTTACTGCACAAAATGCCTTATAACAACGCAAATCTTCAATAAAAGGGAAGCAGGAAAGTTTACCGTTTACCACGCTGAATTCTTCTGCTAAAATTCTTAGCTATAATATGTGCTGTTTCTGTGGCGCTCAATATTACATCTTCAAAAAGCGGTTTATTTCGTCTATCCAGTGTAACTGCATCACAGAGCCAACACCTGCCATCTGAAACTACCTCTTATTGCTGTTATTACATTCATCCACCATTACACAAAGGTTTCCAAATCTTGCCTCGGACTTTGTATGCTAGATGAATTTCATTTCAAACTTGATCTGCATATGGACAATAATAGAAACAATGAATAATAGATTCCTTTCTTTCAGCACATCTTGGGCATCTATCGTAATTTGTGGTTCTTCTTTGATTAAGCTTTATTTTCACTGGTATACTGTTGTGAGCCAATTTCGAAACAAAGATTTTTAACTTTGCTAGTAGTCCTTAACTTCCGTATGTCTCTCCAGAACTGTTTATGAATTTGAGATGCGTTTTGATTTTGATTAAAAGGAAAAGTCAGATTACCGCCCACCTTATATCCAGATTGAACAGAGCATTTTTCAGATTTAGAGACTCCAAACTGGCAAATACTTTCCACCTGCTGTCTTCATTTGAAGGATCTTGTTTGCCATACTAATTGAGAAAGATTCTCACTTTTCGGCCATTCCAGCTTCCCTCTGCATTTAACAATTGATATAAAAGCGCAATATTCTTATTTTCTATTTCATTCACTGGAATTTTAGACGTACCTAGAGTGCATGGTTCATTCAGTACCTTTATCTGCAGCCTGGTTCCTACCTTCCATACCAAGCCGCCTCCTATAATTTTCTTTTTCTTGATCCCGATATACTGAAGCATTCATGAAAGAACGAAGAGGAAAATACATGTTCTTATATAACTTGTAACATAGAGAATGTCCTCCATGGACCAGTCTCCAGCTCTGTTTCGCAATCATAACAAGATTGAAAGCCCACGGATCCTTAAAACCATGTCCACCATCTATCCTATTTTTGCTTAATATAGTTCAATTGGATTTCCTCAGCCTTCATTCTTACCCCTCCCCCCGCCCCCCCCCCCACACACACACACACCAGAATTTCACCATTTTATTCTAGATTTTCTCTACGAGACCGTCTGGTAATTTGAAAAAAGCAAGAGAATACGTAGGTATTGCTGATCCAACAGCTTTGATGAAGGTCCCCTTACCAGCAGTTGACAAAGATTTCCCTCCCAACTCTACAATTTTGAATCAACCTTAATCTTTACAAGTTCAAATTCACCTCTTTGATCTTTGGATAATTGACGGTAGTCCCAGATACCTGTCCTGAGAACCTATATGCTGAATCATCGGCTTAGACAAAGATGACGCTAAATAAAGCCTCATCAATTTTGAACATTGATTAATATCGGCTTAGCTAATGCAGATGATTAATTCTAGGAACCACATCTTGTAAGCGGTACGCCTTGTATATCCTTTTCCTTCTCAGCCCGAAATAGCAAATGAGAAAAACCATTTGCACATGTAGGGAAAAGAAACAGAGACAGTGGGCCTCCTTGACGCCTACGTTGATTCAAAGGTCTTTGTTCTCTAATGAACACAAACACGCGCGATATGCTTAAGGTCCCTATCTTTGCCCAACACCCAAGTTCTGCTTTTACAATGGCACTTCCCCGGGAACACATGACCTTCGACCCCCTAACCAGGTGAGCTATTGCTTTTGCTGCTTTTACAGTAGGGGCAGCTTAAAGAAGAGGGCGTTCCCCACATGATATGCAAAACTTCCTTCTGCACCCAGAGCGTTAGCTCAATGGCAGGGTGCTAGAGCGCCCTTAATTCTGGTGGGGAGTCGACTCCCAGAGGGTGCATGTGTGGGTGTGTTAGGGTTCGACCTTCTCTTGTAACAAAAAAAAACTTCTTCTTTCTAGCTTCTATTGAATTTGACGTCTCTGACCTTCCAACATCACTACCCTAAAATGACAAACTAGAAGAAAAAAAATTTAAAAAGCTGGCGTGATAACCAACTACACCACGACACCTTTTGTGTAACAATTGTGAATATGACTATGAAAACGTCATTGACTGAAAAATGCAAAGAAATCGGAGCAGGGTAGGTTCATGAGTTTCTCAAAATGAAGCAAGGTAGAAAAGTAGTCTTTGCTAACCATCATCCTGAAAACCTCAATGATGCAAAAGAAGGTTAATAAGTACCTAGTCACTGCTTGCCTTTGCGGAAGAGCTGCCTTGGCTTTTCGCTGGAAGATATTTCTGACGACCTTGCCGCTGGTGGGGAGTTCGACTCTCAGTGGGTGCATGTGTTTGTGTTAGGCTTCGTTCCTCCCTTTGTAACCCCAAAAAAGAAAGAAGGATCGAGCATTTATTGCTTAATTTCAATGGTACAAATGCAAAGCCATAGCTAGAAGAAGGTGGAGCAGGCATATGCATGCATATATAGTGCATACACATTGCTTGCTTGATGTGATACATACGATCTCTAAACAAAAGAGAAATTTGGGCACCACCTTTGGTGGTTGTCTAGTGCCTGGAAAGGCCACCACAAGTACGTTTCCTCCATCTCTCTTCGTTGTTCTTGCTGGCAGCATTTCCTCAAGTCCCAAAAGCTGCTACAATTTGGACAAGTTAAAAGATGAGTCAGAGAGCTTGAAGCCAACCCAAACCGCGAATACATTGCAGGTCACAGCATAAATCATAACACTCAAATCATGGACCTAGCAAGAAAGATGTTTGTATCCAAGAATAATAATTCGGATAACGAAAGGACGTAATATTTGCAGTACTGATTTCACGTAACCTATAATTAATGTTTTCCAATGGAATCCCAAATAAGATGATAATAAGGCGATCTTGCCCGCCATAAAAAATCAACTCAGAATGCGTGTGTCGCGCTCTGTTTGTCTCCAATATGCAGCTGCTTTGTTCGGGACCAGAAAGATGGTCTTCTCAACTCGATTTACCCAAAATTTCTTACCACAGCAGTTTCTCAAAAGTGCTGGTTTGACTCTCTAGAGCTACAGTGTCAAATTTTCAGCTTCTTGAGCAGTTTTCATGCTTTCTATGCGCTGGTCATCATTCATCTATCTTAGTGATGGACCGCAAGATGTTTTTACGAAGTTCAAGTTGATTATTAGCATCTTCCTTTTTGCTATTTGATGCATTTGTTTTCCTTCGTTCTATCATTCGCAGCGTGACGTTCCCTTGAGTAAAAGACCACAACTTCATCTACTCCAAAGGATGCTTAACATTCTCTATGCTGTATTTGCCATTTCAGAACTCCGTACATCCTTGTTTGAATAATATTGCTTCAATAGCGTATCAGAAAATAAAGACGACACCGCAGAAGCCATATCAATATGTAAAGCGGACTCCCAACTTGAGCTTCATAAGGGTAATTACAATATTAATTAGAAGATGACATGCCCATCTGTTTTTTGCCTCTCCGAACAGGGTATCCAATTAGAGAACACTCGACTTGTGTGGATCTGGCATGCAATTGTGAAATGCGCGATGCTGCAAACACAGAAGCCCAAACTTCAGAAAAAATGCTCTCACCACTCATTAATCGTTCATGCGCTGGAAAAATGGTGACCAAATGATTTGAAAGCATTGACTACATAAACATAACGAAGAGTATCGAATAATCCATCCCTGGCGGTCAAATGCAAGGAAAAATAAAAAGTCCACAGGCAGGTATCCAGAAAGGAATCGATGTATTGAGCAGATAGTGATGGAAAGGGAGACATACATACAGCTGGATCCTTTTTCTCATGACCTACATATATAAACGATCGATGATAACCATCTTTTGACTCATCCGAAGTGCACCATTCTTTTCTTATTTTGATATTTGGGACAGAGTTGTGTACATGAATTGTCACTGAGCGGCCACCCTGTGAGTGGAGGAGGTAGGCTGAGGTGGTAGAGGCTGAGAAGGGTGGTGGCTGTTCCTGTGGAGCCTGCACTTGAAGGAACCCGCGTGGGTGGGCGGGGCGCAGACGCAGGCCCTCACTGTCCCTTTTGTTGAAAGCGCCATCCTCTTCAGGGGGGAGCCGTCAGCGTTTTCCTGCCGAGCCTCCGGTTTCATGTGCAAAGAAGCCATATCTCTACTGTTCGAATTTGACATACAGAGAGAGAGAGAGGATTCCCTTGAACCACAAAGACAAACAATCAAAATGAGATACGATTAAGGAATAGATTGTAGCTATGCAAAACACACGAGAGGAGAGAAAGAGATGCAAAAACGAAAAATCCCATTGTAGCCATCTAAAGCACGAGAGAGAGAGAAATGAAGCGTGTAGGAGGAGAGTGAAGGCCAGTCAAGTCTCAGACCAGACGGTAGTGGGCCCTAGTTTCATCCAACCAAAAGAATCTAAAGGCAGCCTTTCTTACGTAGCATGGGGACCAGCTACCCCCAGCCACGTGGGACCCGCCAATTTATCCACAAGTGCATACGTGTCAGCAGATTCCAAGCCATGTTTCCTTATGCGGGCCCCGCCCGCCTCTATTTTCTTGATCAAAGAAAAGTCCGTACATGATGCATACAAATAAGGGACGAGCTTATCCAATACTCGTTAGTACTGCTGCTGTCATGGAGTAATTTACAGGCTCATCGTCCCACCTAAAGAGAAAGGGAGAAGAGACTGAGGGGCGAATCGAGAGTGTGAATCTCGCTATCAGAAGATCGAGGAGAAGTATAAAGATATTTCTGTAAACAAATGAAATCTTTCGTTGAGCAGAAAAATGGAAGAAGATGGAGATCTGAACAGAGTGCACCCAAAACTACGATCGATCATCGCTCTTTTAAGCGAGCAATGTATCATGCAATAAGAAAAGGAACAGATGAAATGAAGGAATAAAGTAAAAAGAAGACGAAGGAGGAAAAGAGTCACACCTCGACACACCTCGACACAGAGGCTGCAGGCAGCCGAAGCGCCAAACCAAATGGGAGGAGCTTCTACTTATATATAGAGGGGAGAAGGGGCTGCCTCCTGCTTTCTATTTGCTGCCCACCACGGGCAGAGATGATCGAGCAAGCTGGGCAGATCCATCCACTCCAGCCCTGCCCACGGGATTCTTTTTTGGCCTACTAACACCAAGCAGATAGTATTATTGCTCTTCCTTTTTCTCTCTAGAAGATATTATCGGAGGACCTTCTTGCTCTTTTACCTCACAAAACAAAAACAGTAGTTGCCGAGTTAAATGTAGCGAAAGAGGAAACCAACCGCAGGAAGGACCGTCATTTACTGCAGCTCCGTATCAGGAACTCGACTTGGTTGGGTCCTCCACCAAAGAGCTGGGCACTACACACATATACATTGATAATTCAACCCTATTCTTTTACCCTTTTCTTGGTTTTTACTTCTTTACTTTTATCAAACACCATACACATATATATATATATATAACATTGATGATGCACTCTATTTTCTTTACTCTTTTTCGGTTTTAACTTCGATCTCTTTCCTTTGATAAGAATACCCTTGTAACAAACGAGTGGAGGCCCACCATGACCACCCCATTTCCCATTAATGAATGAATGGCCATGGAGCCACTGAACTTGACCTTTTATGCCAACCTTATCTTGAAAGCAGAGCATGTGAATTAGATTCCACTTGCAACCAGGCCCGCCACACTAGCCCGGCGGGCCCGGTAAATCGATAGATAGACTTACCTGAAAATCGCCATGTCGAGCTTGCATAGGTATTAATTCACCATCACATTCGAGAGAGAGAGAGAGAGAGAGAGAGGATGGCAGCGTTATATAATTGGCCAGCTAATGTCGTTCCCCAACTTTCACTTTAAATACTTGGTGCCATTGCCACCTTGATCCAAAGTTGTGCAGTTGTCTCTAAATGAATTAATATAGAGAGAGAGTCTTAACGGCATAATGCATCTTGATTCATAATCTTGCATAAACATTGTTATCGTTTGGAAATTTGAATCAAATGTATCATTCTATTTTTGTACTTATATTTATATTTAATGAACGTGATTGTACTAAATACACAATGATTCAAATCTCTACCATCGATCTCAAAGATCGAATGGTGAAAATATTTATTCAAGATTATGCATTAAAACACATTATGTACTTAAAACATCCTCTATTATATATATATTTATATATATATATATATATATCATTGTCACTTCGGATCACAATTATTAATTAACATGCAGCTTGTATGCGATTTGGCGTGCAACTCCAAATGTACTGTGGGCTACCTAGGCACCGGAATTTTCCAATTCATTGCCGGCTATGAACTTATCGTTGCTGTTCATGATACTGTGAGCTGACTTCATATTCTTTTCATAATTACATATGCTTAATACAACGTTGATCTCTATGTTGAAATTAAGATTTCCATTTATTTGCTGTGTACCAAATGGTGTCCTTGAGTGGTCCATTGTCTTCTTCTAGTGACGACTCTTGAAGCCGCAGATTACCGAGTACCATATTCAGACATTTAGGCGGGGAGGCAGTGGGCTGAACAGTTGAACCAGCATATGCTTAGTGTAATATACTTTATAAAAAAATTGTATACATATAGAGAGATAAAGAATGGGAGTTGCTAAACTCCTCTTGATCTTGATTACATGGACTATTCATCTTTTTGATCAGACGGTTCATATTAAAAAATATATAATGTATTTTTACTTTTTACTAAAAAAACTACTTTTACGTTCTTCTTTTTTAGTATGAACCATTTTATCAAAAAGATAAACAATCCATTTGATCAAGAAAGTCTAGCATGAACGGGACTTCTCGCAGCATATATATATATATATATATATATACACATATCAATAAGCACACTTAAATGTTCAATATCGGTTGAGATCTTTAATGCAAAAAATAAGTAATACTTACTACATTTAATGGACCTACAAAAAGTGCTAAAGATATTTTTTTGCTTTCGAAATTTGCTCAATCTAAGAAGTAAGTAAGGGCATAAAACTTCGTCGGATTTTTACAACATGGATTACAAAAATTATGAGCATTGCTTTGGGGCGTCCCCGCCTAGCGACGTGCTGCAGAGCCCGAATGCAGTAAAAAGTAAGCAAGGGCCACTACATTTTCGCCCGAATGTAGTGAATCAATTGCAGAGAGGGTTCCCACATCATGGACGGGTGTGGGTAAAGAAGTTAGTCCCGCTACATTGCCGCCTGAATATAGTGAAAAATTTTCAGAGAGGGTCTCCGCATTTTGATTATAGACGGATGCGAGGGGTAAGGAAACTAGTCCTAGATAATAAGATTCGTATTGGTTCTTGGAATATCGGAACATTATCGGGTAAGCTAATGGAGGTGGTAGAGAAAGATTCATATTCTATGTTTACAAGAGACAAAATGGGTTGGAGAAAAAGCAAAGGAGATAGAGGATAGAGGTTTTAAATTATGGTACACAGGTAAAGAAAAGGCTCGAAACGGAGTTGGTATTATCATAAATAAAGATTTAAAGGAGAGTGTAGTAGACATACAACGATATGGTGATCGAATCATGACGTTGAAATTAGTGTTAGGAGCAGAGGTTTTGAATATAGTTTGTGCTTACGCACCCCAAGTAGGACTAGAAGATAGTATAAAGACAATTTTTTGGGAAGAGTTAGATAAGGTGTTTCAAAAGATTCCACAAAGAGAGATGATTTGTTTAGGAGGAGATTTAAATGGACATGTCGGTAAAAAGGCATTAGGATATCAAGGGATTCGTGGAAACTTTGGTTTTGGGGATATAAATGAGAAAGGTAGGGAGATTTTAAATTTTGCTATGGCATTTGATCTCTTTATAGTCAAATACAATCTTCAAAAAACGAGATGAACATTTAATTACTTATAAGAGTGGCTTATCATAAACACAGATTGATTATTTTATTTGTAGAAAAAAAGATAGAGCGTGTTGTAAAGATTGTAAGGTAATTCCAGGAGAAAGCTTAACCGCCCAACATCGACTTTTAGTTATGGATTTACAAATAAAAAAATGGACAAAGAAGAAAAGAGTGCATCGTGCTATTCGGACTAAATGGTGGAACCTCAAAAGCGAGAAAGAAGATATATTTAAACAGAAAGTCCTTCAAGGAGATGTTTGGAATTATATTGGCATACCCTGTGATATGTGGAACAATATGGCTATAAATATTAGGAAAATGACGAAAGATGTGTTAGGGGTATCTAAGGGAGGTGTATCGGCACAAAAAGAAGTGGAGTGAAGTAGTGCAAAATAAAATCAAGGCAAAGAGGGCATGCTACAAATTACATTATACTAAGAAAACTAGTGAAACTTTAGAAGCTTATAAGAAAACAAAAAGAAAGCGAAAAAGGCCGTTAGTGAAGTAAAAGCTAAGATTTAGGAGAATTTATATAAAAAACTCAACTCAAAAGAGGGTGAAAGAGATATTTTTAGGATAGCTAGGGCTAGAGATAAGAAAACTAAAGATCTTAATTCTGTTAGATGCATAAAAGACGAGGATGAAAAATTCTAGTGGTAAATGATGATATAAGAAATAGATGGAAAAACTATTTTTATAATCTTTTTAATGAAAATAAAGATGTTAGTATTAGTTTAGGAGATTTAGCCAAGTCAAAAAAGTATATAAACCACAATTTCTACCGACGTATTCAAAAGAATGAAGTCAAAGAGGCTCTTAAACATATGAAGAGTGGTAAATCGGTAGGACCTGATAATATTCCTATAGAAGTTTGGAAAATACTAGGAGAAATAGGAATCACATGGCTCACAAGACTATTTAATGAAATATGGAAAAACCAAAAGATGCCCAAGGAATGGAGAGCAAGTACACTTATATCCATATATAAGAACAAGGGAGACATTCAAAATTGTGCGAATTATCGAGGTATCAAGTTAATGAGTCATACTATGAAATTATGGGAAAGAATTATTGAACGTAGGTTAAGACAAGTATCAAGTACAACAGAGAACCAATTTGGATTCATGCCAGGCAGATCTACTATTGAAGCGATTCACCTTTTGAGACGTCTTATGAAACATTTTAGAGCAAAAAAGAAAGACCTTCACATGATATTTATTGATCTAGAAAAAGCTTATGATAGGATATCGAGGGAGGTTCTTTGGAGAACTTTGAAAAAAAGAGGTATCCCATTGAGATATATTAACCTTATACGAGACATGTATGATGGTGCAAAAACATGTGTGAGGACTCATGAAGGAACGACAGACTTCTTTGAAGTTAATATTGGGTTACATCAAGGATTAACTTTAAGTCCATACTTATTTATAATGGTGATGGATGAGTTAACAAAACATATTCAAGATAAGTACCTTGGTGTATGTTATTTGCAGATGACATTGTATTAGTGGAGGAGTCTAAGGAAAAAGTTAATAGAAAATTGGAACTATGGAGAGAAACATTAGAAAGCAAAGGCCTCCAACTTAGTAGAACAAAGATTAGAAAGCAAAGGCCTCCAACTTAGTAGAACAAAGACAAAATATATGGAATGTAAGTTTGATCATTTGGTTACTTAAGAGGACATGGAAATTAAAATTGGCACACATTGTATTCCCCAAAAAGAAAGTTTTAAATATCTAGGGTCAATTTTTCAGTGATGGAAGAATTGATGGAGATGTTACACATAGAATTAATGCTGGTTGGTTAAAATGGAGAGGAGCATCAGGTATTCTTTGTGATAAGAAGATACCATTAAAGTTAAAAGGTAAATATTATAGAGCAGCAATTAGGCCTGCCATGTTTTATAGTTCTGAGTGTTGGGCAATTAATCATCAACATGTACAAAAGATGTCTGTGACAGAAATGAAGATGTTGAGATGAATGAGTGGTCATACAAAAAAAGACCGTATACATAATGAGGTTATTAGAAACAAATTAGGAGTGACACCAATAGAGGATAAAATGAGAGAACATTGTTTAAGATGGTTTGGACATATAGAAAGAAGATCAAAAGAAAGAACCTATAAGAAGGTTAGAAAAACTAAATTTGAAAAGTATTAAAAGAGGTAGAGGACGACCACAAAAGTGTTAGAAAGAAACAATAAAGAATGATCTAGCTTATTGGGAGTTAACTGCTAACATGGCACATGATAGGGATCTATGGAAACAAAGAATCCATGTAGTCGACCCTGTCTAGTATGGGAAAAGGCTTAGTTGTTGTTTGTTGTCGAAATTTGCCCAATCTCACATGGAACGGTTAACATCTTTGAGAATGTTTAAGCATGATCAATGTGCATGAACTAATTTCTCTCTCTCTTTCTTTATATATATATATATATATATATATATATCGGATCACTATCTACCCGAGTTTTTCTTGAAAAACTACCGTACTATCAATATCATACTCGAAACACCCTTTCCATGTGACGACGTGCCCTTGGGTAGACTATTTCCGTCAGTATAAACGGTTTGCATGAAGAGATTCCCCTAATTTTGTGCGCGCAGCGCGCATGTGTGTGCTTTCTTATTAGATAATCCCTCTATATCTTTATCCACACTGGCAAAATACTGACATAAGAATCAAAGAAAAGAAAATGTACTGTACTGCACATGCTTCAGGCTTGAAGAAACAAAAACTTTGCAAGTTCGAGAGAAAGCAATGGACATCAATAGAGTGCAATGAAATGGAAATAACTCGACCTAGTTGCCATACACGAGAAGGAAGATGGAGACACTGGACAGAAGCTATGACTAATTAGCATTTATATTAGAATTAGAAGGAAACAATAAAACATGATTTAGTTTATCGTTGAGTGCCATCGAAAGGTGGGTATAAACTGAAGGAGCACACCTGGGGGGGAAGGAGAGGTTGGATCCTTGATACACGAGTATGTTGAGGTATGAAAACTTATTGGGTTTAAACAAGTTGGATCTAAGGAGTCCACTTTTAATCAGATCAAATCCCAAAACCCGACCCATCACTAATCGCTATCAGGTGCAACTTGGTCGCCATTTGATGCTTGGATGAGAAATTATGCTCACATTTGGAAGAACATGGGAAACTTAATTATTTACTTTTACCATTAATTTGATACAAAGAACATTTATCTCACAGTTATCGAAGGAAATTATTATATACTACAACATAAGTTTTTTATAATTTATATTAGATGACTATTATCTTGTTTTTTGGTAACTAGAGGAGGCCGAAGCCTAACACACACACACACCACGCATGGCCGTAGCCTAACACACACACACCACGCATGCAATCCCTCAGACTCCTCCCACCAGCAGCACCGACACCAGAGCACCCTGCCATTGAGCTAACGCTCTGGATGCAGATGACTGCATTATCTTTGATTGCTATGGCCATAGTGATTCATACTTTGTCCTCCTCAGATTAAACTATCAGAATCATTTTGCGGGTCACAGGGAATTTAGGTATCATTAGCTGCAAAACGGGCCTGGGCTTGACCCGGCAGGTATTGTTTTCAGAAGAAAATATCGATTAAGGTCTAAACTGGCTCGAACAGTTTTGGATCTAAAATTATTTTTATACCAAATCCAGATGGCAGAAAAGAAACGGATCAAAAAGTAAGAGCTGGATCAAACCAATGGGTCTATCAAACTGGTTTTGGGTCTTCGGATTACCAGTTCGGTTGGTGTACGCTCCATCAATTGTACGAGCAGATCCCGCTGTTCTTAATGCATTGTGAAAGAAAACAGGAGTTGGGCGCAACAGTAGTGAATCTGTTCAGACCCAAAGTTATAAGGAATGCGAAATAAAACAAAGAAAGAGAATAATTATTATATTATTAAAATGAAAAGGAGAGCCCAAACAAAACATGTAGAAGTGCTTTAAAAAGTGTTGGGGATGAATCTGCCCTCTGTCTCACCAACACACTGATATAAATTATGAACATTATAAACTCACTGTCACTCCAACCCAAAGATGAAGATTATAATGCCCTGCAACGTCACAACACTTCGTGGGCATCAAGAGTTGCACAATTTCACATCTCTGGAGTAGTTCCATAGAAATCAAGATGCTGAGATGGACGTTGTCATGTCCGGGAAGATATAGGACCAAACTGACTGTTGGAGAAAAAAGAATGTGTCACCAATAGAAGAAAACTAAGAGAGGCTCGCCTTAAGGTGCTTTGAAAATTTGGAGAAACGGCTAGCTAAAGCAACAACGAGAAGGTAATGAAAATAGATGATGGTTTGAAGGATGCCTAAGGAAGCCTAAAAGGTAGTTAAACAAAAAATACATGATTAAAATGCAGATATAGCACTATAAAGAGCAGAATGACTACTAAAGAATTCCTGCAGTGGGAGAAAAGGATTGATTTGGTTTGCCGCAAACTTTTGATCTTTGAATTTACCCTATCAAGAGACATTAAAAACATTCAATTCGCAGGCTCCGGTTATTCAAAAACCTTCAGTAGGAAGTAGAGATATGGGTTTTAACATTGTTTTTCGAAGATTTCATTAATCAAGCCAAGATAAATGAGCCCCTTCATACCGAACAATGACAATCTCAAAGACAAGCATAGGATTATTGTAAGCTCAAGTACATTTGACTAAATAAAATGTACCAGTATATACGGTGGCCATAATCTAACTAAAATGCAATAAATCAGTAATCTATGTGTCCTTACGAGAAAAACATGCATATTAAGAGAAGGCATAACATATATTGTACATTTTCCACACAATGTTGACATGGCTAAAACTTCATGTTTACTACTATAATGACATAAAAGAGCAGGCAAAACAGATTTGTTTTTCTTCTTTATGCTTCTTCTTCTCGACTTCTTCTTCTTCCCTGCTGTCGGTCCTTCTCCCCTCATTATGTTTCTCTTCTGCATTTCTTCTCTTCAGTTCCTCTTTGGGAATCTCTTTTTCTCGATTTCTTCTTCCTTTCTTCTCTTTCTTTCCTTCTTGTCTTAATGTAGAACTAGGCCATCTAGGTTAATTACTTGTCTTGAGCTTCTTCTTTTTCTTCTAAGTTCCCTCTCAGTGACACTTTTTCTTATCTTTCAATGATATCCAATTATTCTTCTTCATCGATGCCCGAGGCCCCAAACCCCATTTCCTAGGATAGGTATCCCTATCCATCACCACCCTCTTGATCCTAGCAACCACTCCATGATCACAAGTAGCCATTACCGAAGTAGTCATCTCCGCTATCCCCAAAGCAATGGCTTCCCCTTTCGTAGTCATCAGAACAACCTCTTCGCCGTTTTCGATATCATTCTCGAACCTCAACAGCCCCGGAATCATGAGCTTGGCTCCATAACAAATGGCATTAACCGCAGAATCCTTCACCACCAATCTCTTGTAGCTCGTCAAAACCACCTCCAAGGGCATAACCACCCTCTTCAAGTAACTCTCATCCCTAAAATTATCATAAACCCACTGAGCATCCATAACATCATGCATAGTCACCATGTTATCCTTCTCACCCAGGATCCCCGACCGGACCCTCCTGAGTTCCTGCATATGCCCTCCTACCCCAAGAATCAACCCTAAATGCACACACATTGTCCTCACATAAGTCCCAGCCTCACACGAAATCCAAAACACAACTAAATGCCTATCAGGATCATACTCTAGCATCTTGCTCTCATAGATTGTTCTAATTCTAAGTTGTCGTTTTACCGCGGAGATCAGCGGGGGCCGCTGGAACACGGCGCCAGTCAAGGTTTCGAGTGCCCGGGCAACCCGGGCAGTGTCCGGGACCGAAGAATGGAGCCGGGCGACGCAGACGTATTCTTTGCCGGCGCCTTGTTGGGATTTGACGAGGCGTGTGGCGCGGTCGATGCAGACGACGAGGCTCCCGGTGACCTTAGGGTCGAGGGTTCCGCTGTGTCCCGTCTTCCCCACCCTGAGGATCCGCTTGATCCACGCTACCACCTCGTGGGAAGAGGGGTTCGCGGGCTTGTCTAGATTGATGATGCCATATCGGAGGTACTCTTCGATGGGACGCTTCAGAGGAGAGTGGCCGTTGGGGAGAGGAGTGTAGTGGCCGGTGCGGACGTTGAGTCGGTCGTAGTTCTTGACTTCTTCTTTGCTTTCTTCTTCTTCTTATCTTCTTCTTCTTCTTCTTCTTCTCTTTCTTTTCTCGGGCTATGTCGGCCATGGCGGATTTTAGGTTCACTTCTCCAACTCTTCCGCGAGAGTGAACGGAGCTTTTGGTACAAAGAGAGAATTGGAGACCGCCTTTTGGGCTCTTGCAGTTGGAGGCAAGCTTTAAAAGGGTTTAGGTTAGGGTTTTAGAGCACCGAGTGAAGAGGGTAGCCTATTTTAACCGTGCTAGGGCTTTCCGCCCCCAAAAGCCGAAGGATCAAAATGCAACACTGTACGCTATGGAGCTGAGCCAGTTTTGGCATGTAGTCTCTGTAACAAGTACCGCTTAGCGACCCGAAGGAACCGAATCCTGTACACGAATGAGCCCAGCAATCTAATTGTCTTCATCCTTTTAGACGTAAAATGGTTGGTGTCTACCTGTCCATCTTGTCGATTAAAAGAAAAACACTAATCGAATCAGCTTAGGGGAGGTTTGGATTAAAAGTCTTAAACGTAATCAACGGGCTGCAAAACACCCACATTTCAAATGGTTTAATGAACTGAACACGAACAAGCCAGAGATTGAGCAACTCAACATGACGGATAAAGGTTTCTTTCTTTAAGAGAAATTTGCACGTACCCCTTCTAGAAATCCATTTGTGTAAGTATGCGGCTCTTAAAACCGGTGTTGATGTGCCCCTCTTTTATACCAAATCCTTCGAACCCACATTCTTCTGTTAAATTTTTGGAGTAACCAAGATGATTATCAGAGTATACCAAGTTCCGAGAAAGAAATGTATACAAATCTGAGTCTTTCTAGATGGGAAGAAATTGTTTCTATCGTCCCCCTGAACTTTTCTTTTTTTTTCCTTTTAAGACTGAACGCACCGCCGTGCCCACAAGAGGTGTGGCTCGATCGAGTCTTGTTGCACAAGAACGAACCTCTGACTTCAAACGGAATCATCTAAAAGAACTTTTGGGTCAACGCTTTAGCTCATCACAACCTAGATCGATGTCATCCACTTAAGAACGCTCTGAAACCAAACGGAGCGTACAAAACAATCTTGGAAACCACCCAAAGTAACATTCAATGCAGTTTGAAAACCTTTATTTGAGCTCAAAACAAGACTTCGAAGTTCAGAAGAAGCCACTAGAAGTGATTGATATGCTTTTAATTGCATATGACATGAATGTTGCTGATCTAAACACCAAAACAAACCCAATCATGCAAATCAGAGCCTATCCTAATGAATATGCATCTCATTTCAGTGCTTCCAGTCTGAATGTCCCAATGAAATCAAATAAGATTGTTCAACTCTCAAGAATGCTATAGAATAAGATTGCTTGCCATGTTGCAGAAAAAAAAGTAGTCAATGCAAGGAACCATCATAAGTAAGCCTTCCTACCATACGCTACTTTAAAACCCAGACTCAAAATACAGGCACCTACTTCTTGCGAACTCTGGCCAGCAAGAAGTAGAGATCTCACCTGATCCAACCCTTTTTCCTTTTCAATAACCAAAAGCCCATCAGGCCCCTACTAGATGCACGCTCTGATGTTTGAATTCCAGATCCAGCATCCAAGAGCCACCCCTTAGCCAGTACGCTATGCCCACTTTTGGGCACCTCATGGAACCTTGAGCAGTAAGTTGTAACCAAACAAAATCGAACGGAAGCAAAGATGGACTTGCGTCCATACTTGGTATCGCAAACACCCTTCTCTTGCCAACATGAGAAAAGGAAAAAACAAAACAGTACACAAACTAATATAATTGTGCACCTTGTGCCGAATGCAATTCAAGAAAACAAGCTCGGATCAGAGTCTTAAAGCATGTTTACATCCAAATCCCTTATTTTTTTGTCCTCGTGAGAGAAAAGAAGAGGAAACAGAAATCATGAAAAAGACAACGTCCAATATCTGCTATAGAATCAGTGCATTTTCAGCACCGGAAAGGTTGCGTCCAAAAGCTTACCTGTAAAGTCACACAAGTAGAAAATCAGTTATTTCACAAGCACCATTAAAATCATAAGAGACAAAGCAACAAAGAATAAATGCCTTAGTTGTGCTATATGATTAACTTAAAGTAACCAAAAGTCACTCAAAGCACTAATTTGGCTAGCTTATTTACCCCTATTCCAATGCCAACTGAATATGACTCAAAGCGGTTTTGATTCCAGGTTCTTAAACCCACAGGTTTCGCCCAAAATTTCCCATGAGTTGGAACTCATCCCTTTAAATAAAACTGCAAGCTAACAGCGCGTTATACCCAGAGGGACTGCTCATTCATAGTCACAGGCTCACAGCAATTCCAACAAAACAATTCCCACAGCACCGAACACCATTCTTCCATCTTTTCTAGATCATGTACAAGGGTTGATAGAACAGTCCTCAGAAATTAAACCAGCAATAGTAGTGCAGGGATCCATCAAAACAAGTACTCACTACAAATATCCATGAAGGAATCAATTTAACATCACGCAAACTTGAACTAAATTTAGAAACAGAAAATATGATCAAGCATTGAGAGACTTGCCGATTTCATTCAGCAAAAGACTTGAAGACTTGCGCAACGTATTGCTGATCATCTAAAAGTTCAACGATGTACCATGTCCAAAGTGAAAGTTATTGCATTAATAACTGAGAAACAAATGCAAGACGTCTCTAGACCCACCACGACCTCCAGTGAGAGGGTGCAAGAGAATACATAGTGAACACTTTAAATTGGACCGAGAGGGAGCCTCTTAAATATTGGAAGGAAACAATAACATGTTATCTTGCTTTTCTAGAGTGTGAGACAAAATTGAGCTCTATCCAACTGAGAATCCATACAGCCCACCCCACTTAATGGAAAAAAACTTGGTTTTGGTTTTGATTGTAACAACATTATGCACTGCTCTTGGAAAGGAACTGAAGCCATTAGATGGAAGATAGAATTGAGGAGTGAGGAAGATAGTGGACCAGGCCAGGCCTAAACTGCAAGAAGTCTTCAACCCGCAGAGAGCAGACCCAAATTCGAGGTCAAGTTCAGGCTGGGCTAACCAGGCCCTTTACCTTCTGCTTGGTGCACTGTGGCCAGGCCCAATTTATTAGTGGGGCTGGGACAGGCACAACTTTTCTACAATATGCAGTCCTCGAATAAAACCATCTCACGGCAGTTCTACAGACTAGGACAGCAGGTGAGTTAGGTACTTGTTCATAAAAACTTGGATAAACAAAAGAAGTGATATGCAAGTGAACATCATGCTATAAAGCTTGACAAATTATGATGCCTACTGCAACTCCATGTTAGAACAACTTTTGGCCATCTGCCTAACTCTACAAGAGCTCCACCATATAAGTACAAGTATAACCCCCTTAACAGCAACCTCTTCTTGGTAGTTAAAATTCTCAAGGTCATACAGTACAACGCACAAGCGAGTCACTTTGGAGCCCTTCAGGAGCTGAGGTGTGCATTTCCAGAATCCTCTTGAAAAAAGAGATTACTCATCGTGTTCCATTCTGTGGTCATCTAAGCGCATCCCTACCCAACACTGAACAGGAAATTAAATACACATGAACCTACGGGTTTTCCCTAAGTGTTCTACCGTTTGAGCAATATCTTTTGAATTGCAATGCATTTGCACTATCTTTTTCATAAACCAAAATCTACGCAGCACTCGGTAATCTCACCATATCCAAAGCATTACCCTTGTTCTTTAAGAACCTATTCAAGTATGCCTTAGTATGCCATATCTAAACATTTTACACTGTTCACATTCTTCAAAAGGATACTCCTTAGGCCCTTGCTGTGTTGCAATTAATCTGCTTACTGCAGCACCTCAATGTATTGTGTTTCATAAACTTTTGCATCAGATCAAGAACAGAGCTACATTCAGAAAATTGGAAACATAAATCCCGTTGTACAATAAAGTCACTCCACAAAAGCACGTGATCAAATGATCCACATATGTAATTCAAAAGAATTCTGATTTTGCACCAGGTTTTCCAAGTAATAAAAAAGCTGAAGAATTTGAACAACAATTTACATATTATCCATAGTTCTCATTCTCATAAGCCACTGCTACTATTGTACACGTTACAAACACAAGTTTTCCCCTTTACCTAAAAAGTGTTTGGGCCTTGAAAGTCCAAATAAGGACACTGACCCGTTGCCCATAACCAACTTGAGTGGCTTCAATTAGAAACTGGAAGATGTGTTGGTAAATTTAACATATCAGTGCTGCATGAACCACCAAACACTCGTCTCTTGTTCCATTCCTCTTGTCACCAACAAATAACATCTCACAGCGGGAAAATATTTTGTTTCAGGTACATAATATCCCAATTCATTTTCAAGTACAAGAGACATTGTCACTGTACAAAATACAAATGACACGGCCATCCAACCCAGTACACATAATTAACTGGTGGGTTAAGGACTGTGGGATAGCTTATAGTCAACAAAGACAACTCATACCTAGGCCAACTCAAACTATTGGGTAATGTTCAATTCCGGATCCACACCGGATTAAAGTCAATTCACATGGGTGTCACCAAAGGAAGGAAAATTTAATGGTGATGGATGAGTTAACAAAACATATTCAAGATGAAGTACCTTTGTATGTTATTTGCAGATGACATTGTATTAGTGGAGGAGTCTAAGGAAAAAGTTAATAGAAAATTGGAACTATGGAGAGAAACATTAGAAAGCAAAGGCCTCCGACTTAGTAGAACAAAGACAGAATATATGGAATGTAGGTTTGATCATTTGGTTACTTCAGAGGACATGGAAATTCAAATTGGCACACATTGCATTCCCCAAAAGGAAAGTTTTAAATACCTAGGGTCAATTTTTCAGAGTGATGGAAGAATTGATGGAGATGTTACACATAGAATTAATGCTGGTTGGTTAAAATGGAGAGGAGCATCAGGTATTCTTTGTGATAAGAAGATACCATTAAAATTAAAAGGTAAATATTATAGAGCAGCAATTAGGCCTGCCATGTTTTATGGTTCTGAGTGTTGGGCAGTTAATCATCAACATGTACAAAAGATGTCTGTGACAGAAATGAAGATGTTGAGATGGATGAGTGGTCATACAAGAAAAGACCGTATACATAATGAGGTTATTAGAAACAAATTAGGAGTGGCACCAATAGAGGATAAAATGAGAGAACATCGTTTAAGATGGTTTGGACATATAGAAAGAAGATCAAAAGAAGAACCTGTAAGAAGGTTAGAAAAACTAAATTTGGAAAGTATTAAAAGAGGTAGAGGACGACCACAAAAGTGTTGGAAAGAAACAATAAAGAATGATCTAGCTTATTGGGAGTTAACTGCTAACATGACACACGATAGGGATCTGTGGAAACAAAGAATCCATGTAGCCGACCCCGTCTAGTATGGGAAAAGGCTTAGTTGTTGTTGTTGTTGTTGTGATAGTGTCCTCTATAATCATATGGGTCGTTGGATTGCTGGATCCTCGAGAAATATTGGTATGGCAAATATCATTACAATTAAGGCTTGGGGAATTAAAGATGGATTACAGTTGGCTTGGGAACTTGTCCATCGACAAATAGAATTGGAGAACGATAGAAAGATGCTAGTATCCAATCTTAGAGAAAGAGACTTTGGTCCACATGCAATAGGAAGGTTGTTAGCCAGTATCAAAGAGCTTATGAATCAAGAATGGCAAGTCGTCATATGACATATACACGGTGAGGCAAACAAGTGTTTTGACTGGATGGCAACTATAGGAACTCGACAAGAGCTGGGGTTAAAGGTGTGGAATACTCAACCTGTGAGGGTTATCACCTTTCTTGCTCGCAATGTAGAGGGAGTGTCAGCTCCTACAATGAAAGTATTGTAATATATCTAAGGCTCAACCCTCCTCTAGTCACCAGAGGAAAAAATCAAATGACACTAACACAAGCGTCTAGAAATTACAGCTAACTTTAAAATGCTGATTTCTAGCAGTATCATGACAATTTCCCGAGCATACTGATAGCTTAATAACATGGCAAATCAAGCTACATCTCAAATTTATAACCAAAAGACCTAATCTGTCCAAATGCGTAAAAAGGTGATGGTTCAACGAAACTAGCACGTTAGAAGGTGAGTGTGAGAACAAAACAATCGCGGAGAAAGGAAATCCAAGCGACATCATTTATGCACGTATTTCATGAAGCACATTTAGCTTGCTAGAGAACATGTGCAAAGCAACAGCGGATAAGAAACTGAAATGAATTAGACAAACATCAAAATAGAGGAACAGAGCCTGCGTCCAGGTAAGGATAACAAATCGTGCTCACAAAGAAGCAATTCCCCATGACGCAGAAACGAAAAAGGTAAACACAGGTGTTGGCTTATACGTAGAACAAAACATTATTTCTAAGGAATTTAACGATGTGCATAATTAGAACAGAATGACACATTAGTTGCACACACAATAATACCCACCCACGCAAATCGATTAACCTAGAAGAAGAGAAATACCCAAATCAGCACTACCACGATACGCACATCGGCGACGCCGGACTAAACCATGAGGAAAGGGAACACACTTTATAACAAATCTCTACGGTTCATATCGAAATCCAGATGAACCGCAAAATCCTAGAAATACGAAAGACAGAAGAAAAACAAGTTGGAGAGAAACTGCTTCGTACGTACTTCTTGTGCAACTGCACGAACTTGGAATTCTTCAGATCTTCCTCTGCATGACCGATATCAGAATCAGATACCAAAGGAATTGAGGGCAACATCAGTTCAGATTGAGAGGAGGGCAGAGTAAACAAAAAGGAAATGGATGTACCGGTGAGGGAGGCGGTAATCTTGGTGATGACGGCGCCGGTGATGGCGAAACCCACCAAGAAGGGCCAGTTCCGGTTCCACTCCCTCTTGAAAAATACGTTCCAAGGATCAAACCTCGCCATGCGGCTGAAGCTCTGTCGACGCCTTCGATGAACAAAATCTAAAGAAGAAAGTACGAGCCTCCGAGAAATTGTTAACACGATTCCCCTTTTATTTCCTCGTAGTAGTTTATAGTGAGCAGTGTGTGAATCGGGCCGAGGACCCAAAAGTTATACCGCAACGAAAACGAAGCCTATGCGTGGAATGAAGGGCCGGGCTGAATCATCTGCGCCGGGCGGGTTCGTTCGCAATCAGATCCATCCGTTTTAAAGAGTGGATGGACGTCTGGGATTTTGCGAAGAAGATCAGAGGTTAGGAATCACAAGGGTAACAACATTGACCCGACCCATGGGAATCTTTACCCTAACCGAACCAAATGAGATGGGGATAACCAGTGGTTCGGGTTCCGATATTAGGTTTACCCGATTTACTGAAAACTGAGTCATCCAGGTATGCGATAATAAGTATTCGATCCATATACTGAAAAATGAGTAGGTCTAGGTATGGGTTAAGAAGCATTGGACAAATGTAATATATATATATATATATATATATGAGTGATTGATCCTGGCCACGATGACGTTATTCATTCATAAATAATAACATTGTCCTATATATACTTTTTTCAAAAATTTTAAAATTTCAATTAAACTTATGTCACCTAAAAAACAATAAGTGAACATGAGTTATCATGTCAGTCATGAAAGAGAGAGAGTGATTGGATCCTACCCGATAATCATTTGGATTTATTTATAGTCACTTGTATTTTAGTTTTATATTGAAAATGGATTTGGATATTTAGTGTTGTGTCATCAATATAATGGGGTATTTTATGCATTTAGCCCAGGTAAATATACTGGGAGCCCGCTCTACCCAAACAAATGAATTGGATTAATAGTCTCGAACATGAGGGAAGATGTTCACCAGATTAACCTTGTCTTGGGGATAAAATGAAGAGCAAAATATTCTGGGAATCGTATGAGGGAACAATAAGTTTGTTAATATTAGTTCTAGTTATGTTATACTTTCACTCAAGCAAGCTCATGTTAATCCTTTCATCAAAAAGTAAAAGAAGAAAGGATGAACATATTAACACTTGGTCAAAGAAATGTCATTAGCTGAGTGTGATCTACTGAGTTCTTCACTTTGCAGACTTATTGAAGGCTGGTCAAGTTAAACAATATCAAGAAATGAATAAAGGAAAGTGTAAAAGAAAAAGAAGAGAATCTCTCTCTCTCTCTCTCTCTCTGTGTGTGTGTGTGTGTGTGTGAATCCACAAGATAACTGACCTTCAAGCTGTAAAGCCATATTCACAGAACCTTTTGCTCATTTAGCGACACTTATTTCCCTATCTTTATTGTCTTATATAGTGACACTTTTGCTCCTTCATTATCAATGAGACTGATAAGCTTGGATTGGAAACAACAGTCAGATCGATATTCACACAGAAGGAATGCTTCCATCTTGATCTTCACTTTCTACAGCACCCTCTGTCACAAAACGAGAAAAAGAAAGAAATAAATTAACTACCAACCCTGCGAAAAGCTTGTGCTTCCAAACCTGTTCCAGATCTCTGTTTCGGTGGCTCCTCCTTTATCTTTCCATCTCTCGTCCCAATATGCCTTCTTGCCTTGCCTTCAGCGAGAGTTTATCCCCCACCAGCTGGCAAAGTTATGAACAGGGAACAAAGGCACCATTAACACAAACGAGAAAAGGTTCGAACAACGACGACACGCCTTATTTTGACCACCAACTTCTTTCTTCTTCATCTTGGACAAATCTCCAGAGCAGTGCCTCTTTGTTCCTAGCCCTTTAAAGACAATATAGGCGTACGAAGGAGGAGAAGACGTTGAACAGAAAATGACTGATGAAGAAACCAACTGGGTTGTGGACGTAGCGGAAAAACTGCAGACTTACGACCCTGTTCAAGAATCACTCGCATGGAAGAACCGATCGATCTACAGAGTGCCCTACAACCTGCTAGAGACCAAGACCAAAGCTTACACTCCCCAAATGATTTCCTTCGGTCCTTATCACCACGGGCAACCCCATCTCCTCCCCATGGAAGAGCACAAACAGAGAGCCCTCCTGCATTTCCTCAAGAGAACCTCCATTCCACTGCAGCGCATCGTTGACTCAGTGAAACAGGTCGAGCAACAGCTTATTCAATACTACGATGAGCTACTCATAGATGATCACCCTGACTCATTGGTGAAGATGATGGTGGTCGATGGCTGCTTCATGCTGGAGATTCTTCGGACGTCGGAGAAGGTTCCCATGGACTACTCGTCCAACGATCCTATATTCAGCTGGCACGGTATGTTATATGCGTTGCCATACATCAAACGCGACATGTTGATGATCGAGAACCAAATCCCTCTGCTCGTCCTCGACAGATTGGTAGCAGTGGAGACCAACAAGCCCAAATCCGACGACGGTTACATCAACAAGTTGGTGGTCGACTTCTTCCGAACCCTGACCAAGCAGAACCAGGGAATACTGATGGATGGACTGGGTCTGCACGAATTGGACGTGTTCAGGAAGAGCCTCATCCATGGCCCCGTCGGTCTGCCTCGGTCGACCGGAGACGGGAAGCCGAGCGTGGTGGTTCGGAGCGTCGTGGAGCTGTACGAGGCTGGGATACGGTTCAAGAAGGGCAAGACGACGAGCTTGAAGGACATCGACTTCCGGAACGGGAAACTGTCTCTGCCGTGCATCATCGTCGACGACACGACGGAGTCGATGCTGCTCAACATGATGGCTTTCGAGCGACTGCACGTAGGCGCGGGCAACGAAGTGAGCACGTACGTCTCGTTCATGGACACATTGATCGACTCGGCGAAGGACGTGACGATGCTGGAGTCCAAGGGAATCATCATGAACGCGCTGGGGAGCGACAAGGCGGCGGCGAAGCTGTTCAACGAGCTGGCACTCGACGTAACCATCGATCCGTACTCGAAGTTGGGTGAGGTTCATAGGAGGTTGGGCAGCTACGCGAAGAAGAAGTCCAACGAGTGGCGGGCCAATCTGATACACACTTACTTTAGGAACCCCTGGGCCATCATCTCCTTCGTTGCCGCCGTCGTGCTTCTGGGGCTCACCGTCGCTCAGACTGTCTACACCGTTCTCAGCTACTACTCTAGTTCCAACAAGTAACAACCATAGTGAATCTTCTTCCACTATCCTTGATTTCAACCCCGTCTCACGCCCTTATCAGCTGGCTTTTTGCATGGACGATCTCTCTCTCTCTCTCTCCCAAACTTCAACGTTGCTTGTGGCTGCTTCTTGTTCTTTTTTCTCCTGAGTTCCTTAACGATATGCATGTATATCGCTTATATTATTTGTTGATGCTTTGATTGATCATTTTCAAAGGCCTATATGGATTTGGGTCGAACACATAGTGAGCCAGAAGCTTACTCTTTGTAACTTGGACCCGTCCCGTTTCCACCCACCCCAACATGTTGAACCAGACCGAACTGCCTGCGGTATTTATAGAAACCGAAATACAACTGGAACGAGACACCCCCACCGCTTCGTTCTGGGTTTAGAGAACAATAAAGACTAACCGGAGTCAGACTCGGTTTGGAATAGGAACCGGTGGCCCAAGTAATTCACTTTATTTTTGCAAATAAAAGTGAACCAAACCGGAAGCTGGACTCAGTTTAACACCAAAACTGGTGGAACCTAGATCAGAACCGAACCCAAAAGAGGTCTGAAACCTGCCATATGGTTTGAAACCTGCAGTCAGTTTACCCGAATGATTGATTGATGGGGAGCTGTCAACCCGGTACCTATCCAATTCTTTTAATTTTAAAAGTGCGTCCCTCCCTCCACCCCCACCACCATTATAAGGCCTTAATTGGTGGTGTCAGGCCCTTGATACTAGAAATGCAGGCCTATATGAACTTGACTTTAATTAAAAAGAAAATATAGAACATAAAATTGATAAATAATATTGTTAAAACATGCCAAAAAGAAAAATTAAGATGCTATTCAACAGTATACTAATCGGATGTCTTGCATAAACAAAGGGAACCTATTGGAAGAATTGGATTATTTACACCCTCCATGAGAGAGGGAGGAGGTCAATGGCGGTCGGCAGGAGTTGGTCACTGTTCTTCCTGAAGCACCAGTGTTGTTTGCTCAAAGAACGATATGATGCTCTTTCCAAACTCTGTAGGCCGGCCAACATATCGGCAAAAGCCGCAGCAAAAGCCTTCCTTTAGGAGCCCGCTTGCGATAGGTGATGCTTTCCCCTCTATATCTCCCGAATGATCAACTTTAACTGGTTGTGAAAAGATAAAAGCGCACTAGTCATAAAAAATTACCGTTTCCCTCAAAGTAAACGTCCGAGACGCAACGAAGAAACAACCTGTTAGATACTCACAATGTTGTTTTCAGGAGATTTCCAGTAGAAACCCTGAAGCATGATAGGAATTAAGTTGCAAGCCACCAAAGCGTATACAGCAAGAGCGTGCCTCCCCAACCACTCGGCTACCATTGACGGTCGTCTGTAGCCGTAGACATCAACCTTCAATCGAAGATGATGAATGAGAAAACCATGAGGATCCTTAATAGTTTAAGTTCAGCTAACGTTTAGAAATAAAAGAAATGTTATCAGACACTGCTGACCAGCGCATAGATCCCAGTGAACAGAATTCCTGAAGCTCCGGCTGTGACACACATAGCTGAAAGAGTAAAGCGCTTTGTTGAAATGCATGCCTGCGTTCGGTAAAACAAAGGAGTTTCATGTATATAACAACTCGAGAGAGGCTACTCATTACTGGAATCGAACTGATTGAGACAAGAATCACTCACCATAAAAATCCAACGAATAGCCAAGTAGCACAAAACCAAATGACGGGATCATCCATTGTAAAATCCTTGCTTTGATCCTAAAAGAAGCGCAAGCAGAATAATTCTACGTAAGACGAAAATACAAAGAAACCAATAGTCTGTAAGACACAAACTGCAATCAACACCATGAGGGTGTAGCCCAATGGGAAGGACCCTCACTGGTAGGCTGACGGACACCAACGAATGAACACGCACAGGCGCTTTTCACTGCATAAGCCCGTTACAAAATGGTGGCTATTCTCTGCTCCGTTACTTGAGGATAAGGCCAACCAAGTAACGGACAACTTTTTCGGTAACGGTTGTTCGTTAAAGCTCCCAGACGAGGGAAGTCAAAGGTGGATAAACACACACAAATGGGGATTGTGTGCCTATAAAGGCAGGCACATAAAGAGACAGTGATATATAGAGAAAATTACAGAGAAACACAAGAAAACAACATTCGTCTGTGCAAGCCCCTTTGAGGGAACCTCGTCTCCATTATCTTTACCGCTACGCTTTTTTTTCATCTCTGCAAAAACAAAGAGCTAAAAGAATCCGGTGATCATCAGCTATCTTCAAAGCAAGGTAATTTTCTTCGCCGTCATTGGTATCAGGGCCTGGTTCCTTGCAAAACAGAAAAAGAGGTTAAGAAAAAAAAAAGGAAGGAGAGAAAAGGAGGAAACGAAAACAAAATCGGTAGAAGGCGACAGTCGACAGGAAAGGCGGAAGAAGAAACCTAGAGGCACAATCGGCCGAAACAGGCGAAGCAGCTAGAGGCCGAAACAGTTGAAGCAGTTAGAGGCAAAATCGGCCAAAACAGCCGAAACACCCAAAGTGCAGAGGCGAGCCGGAGCAGCCTGAATCCTAAAGGCAGGCAAGACGGCAGGGATGGCTAAAGGAGAAACCAAAGGCACTCTGAGGAAAACCGAAATAGGCGACGATCAGTCGGAACAAGTTCTCTGGCAGCCGCACTCCCAAATTCTCTCACTCTCTCTCTCTCTCTCGGAATACTCTAGAGAGAGAACTGTAAAAAATGCTTTTAAGCGTTTTCTGTTGGAAAAAAAAAACAAACCGCGGTTTCGGAAAATCATGACGGGGAAACCAACGATTTTAAAAAACCACTCACGGTTTTCTGAAACCGCCAGTGGTTTTTGAAAACCACCTCGGCGTCTGTGTCAAAAAGATAAAAATGCCCCTAACCCATTTCAGATATTACGCAGTCTACCATGATAAAAAGACAGTTTTACCCCTTGGTAGTTTTTGAAAATTATAAGAAAATCGGGGCTATTATTTTACGATATTGTCCAACCCAGTTTTGATAATTTCGTTTCTGCCACTCAGTCAAAAAAGGGGTTTACCCCTATTCTTTTGAAAAAATTACAGATTCGCCCTAAGAGTTAAAATTACGATTTTAACCCCGATCAGTTGTGAATTTTATAGGAATACCAAATAGTAATTTTACGAGTTTGTCCTTGTGATTTTATAAAAATTACAAAAGAGGATAAATAGATAAAATTATAAATTTATCCCTTGATATCCTTTTTTGGGGGTTTAGAGGCAGAAAAATCCTCAGAAAACTTTTTCTGCTTCATATTCTGCATCACTTTAACATGTCTCTTGCTTTGTGTGTTTTTTGTTTCCTTTTAGACCGCTTGATTGATATTTTTGCCAAACACTTAAAAATGAGTTCTAGGATATGTGTGTCCGAACTGACAAAAACAGAAAAGCTAAATGGTCTGAACTTTCAAACTTAAAAGAGAAGAATCCCACTAGCTCTAACACTAGAAGGTGTAGAGTATGTTTTAAAGGAAACAATGCGCCCTCCACCACCAGACGCAAACTAGCAACAGTTAGAAATGTATAAGACATTTCTAAAGGACGATACCATAGCAAGAACAATCATGTTAACTTATGTGGAAGATGACATGATTAGGGTCTTTGAAAAATATGAGACCGCAAAAGAGTTGTTTGACTCGTTAACAGTTAAGTGTGATACAACTTCAAAATTACATATGCAGTTGCTACTACAGAAATACAACTCCTTTAGAATGAAAAAAGGAGAAAATGTAGTAGAGCATGTGAATCACATTCTGGTAATGGCTAGAGACTTAGCCGTAGCAAAATCAGTCATCTCTGAAACAGATGCAGATATCAATCATACTAAACAATCTACCTCCATCATGGAATATGGTCACCACTGCCTTAAGATTAGGGCTTGAAATCAACCTTTCTGAGTTGCCCCTAAAACTAGCAATTGGGCAAGAACATATGCTCAAAAACAAAAAGGAAAAATTGCTAGTGGTCCAGGATGAGTTAGAATCTAACTCCAAATCCAACCAGAAAAAGAAACCAAATAAAAGGTTTGGCAAGAATAACAAAAAGGGCGATCAAAGTTTTAAGAAATCGCAAGAAATCACTTTCCAGATCAAGTGTTTCAACTGTGGAAAGATTGGACACTATAAGAGGGACTGCCGCAATAAGAAAGGTGAAAGAAATAACCCACAACGCGTACAATCGAATAAGCAGGATATAATCTGCGTAATTTTAGAATATCTATACTTGGACCGCCCAGTTATAGGTTGGTGGACAGACTCGGGAGCTACAAGACATATCCCAAAGACCAAGGAAGGGGCAATTGACCTGAAGGAATACCAACCCGGAGAACATCGTGTATATAAGGGAAACAATACTTTCTCAGATGTTCTGGTTATTGGATCCTTTAAGATATTTGTATAAGGCAAACCAATTGTATTGATCGATGTATTAATTGTGCCATCAATAAGGCACAATTTGGTCTTGATCCCTGCCTTAGTTAAGAAGGATTTTGAAGTTAGGTTTATACCTAACAAGGTGACTGTGGGCAAACATGAGAAAATCTTGTTCTCAGGAGAATTTGATGTAGAACATGGACTGTTCAAGTTATCTGATAATAAAAACTATCAATCTTTTGTTTATATTGAGAGTGTCTTTTCTGTTGATGTGAATATGTGGCATAAACACCTAGGGCATATAAGTCTGAAAAAGTTGAGAAAATTATCCAACTTTGACTTATTTCCTGGATTTGAGGAAAAGACTTTCAACAAGTGTGAAGCTTACATACAAAGAAAAATGACAAAAAAAGTCTTTCCCAAGGAAACAATAAGGGCAACAATTTTGTTAAAAATTATTTACACAGATTTATGTGGACCTTTTAGAGTAAAGACACATCGAGAAAAGGGTTACTTTATAATCTTTATCGATGATTACTCTACATATATGTATATATATCTTTTGGCACATAAATCAGAGGCACTTAATACTTTCAAAGAATATAAGTAAGAAGTAGAAAATCAATTACGACATTCGATCAAACTCTTGAGAACAGACAGAGGAGGTAAGTATAAATCGACAAAATTCTTAGAATTTTGCAAAGACTTTGGTATTGTTCAACAAAACTCAATACTCAAGACACCTCAGCAAAATGGTGTAGCTGAAAGATACAATAGAACCTTGCTGAACATGACAAGGTCTATGCTTATTGATGCCTCTCTTCTAAGAGTATTTTGGGGAGAAGCAGTAAGTACAACCGTTTACGTACTCAATAGAGTACCATGTAAAATTGTATTCACTATACCGTATGAGATGTGGTTTGGAAGAAAACCTAACCTAGGTCATCTCAGGAGGTGGGGATCAATTGCACATGTTAAGATTCTTAATCAGTTTAGAGATAAACTAGACAGTAGGTCATTGAGGTGTATATTTGTTGGATATCGAAAAGGTTGAAAAGGATATCGGTTTTATCACAAAGACCACGAACTCATTGAAAACAGAGATGTTGAATTCTTAAAGGATTCTAAGAATGACATCCTAGAAAACAATGAGGAATGTGTTGATGATTTGGTAGATTTAGACCAATCATCTTTTGAGCCTATAGAAGATCTTCCTGAATCTACCGATACCTTAAGTGGACATAAGAGGCCAAGAGTCACTCTGTCCTACTTAAACGATTATCACACTTATCTTACATAGTAAGTGTGTAATTCGATAGATTTAGATGAGTTGACTGATAACCTGACTTATCAGCAAACAATGAACTCATCGGAAGCAACAGACTGGGAGAAAGCCATGGATGAAGAAATTCAATCCATTGAGAAAAACCAAGTCTAGGAATTGACTGATTTGCCAAAAGAAAGGAAAGTTATAGGCTGTAAATGGGTTCTTAAAAAGAAATACAAGGTCGGTGGTATAATCGACAAGTTTAAAGTGAGATTGGTTGCAAATGGTTTTATGCAAAAAGAGGAGATAGATTATGTTGAGACATATTCCCCAATTGCGAAATTTGCATCCATACGAATAATCCTGGCAATATCTGCATACTATGATTTGGATTTACATCAGTTAGATGTAAAGACAACCTTTCTAAATGGTGATTTGGAAGAAATCATATATATGCAGTAACCCGAAGGATTTGTGGTTGAAGGCCAAGAAGATAAAGTATATAGGTTAAAAAAATCCCTATATGACCTGAAACAGTCATCTCGCCATTGGTATTTGACCTTTCAAAATGCTATTATAGAACTTAGGTTTGTGGCTAATAAACTTGATCACTGTGTTTATGTCTGGAACAGTGGGAGCCACTTTATCATCTTATCATTATATGTAGATGACATATTGTTGGCTGGAAACGACAATTAGATGATTGTCAAAACCAAGTCATGGTTGAACTCTAAGTTTAAAATGAAGGATAAGCATCCTATATCCTGGGTATAAAGATCTCTCGAGATATAGAATCTAGACTTTTATGCCTGAGTGAGAAGATATATATATATATATATATATATATATATATATATATATATATATATATATATATATATATATATATACTATATCCTCAAGAAGTTTAAAATGGGTGAATGGAAGTCCGCAGATACACCTCTTGCAAAAGGGGTGAAATTGAGTAAGGCTGATTGTCCCGGTGAAGGAGACGATAAGCCTAATGTTCCTTATGCACAAGTTGTTGGCAGCTTGATGTATGCTATGTTGTGTACAAGGCCAGATATCAGTTTTGCTGTTGGTCTTGTCAATAGATATCAAAGTAATCCTAGTTGGCAGCATTGGGTAGCTGTGAAAAGGATTCTAAGATATCTAAAAGAACAAAGGACTTGAAACTGTGTTTTCAAGTAAATGAACTGAAAGTGGTAGGATACTCATATACTGACTTTGTTGGGAGCAAAGATGATAACAAATCAACCTCGTGTCAAATATTCTTATTTGGAGGTAGTGTTGTTTCTTAGGCATGCAAGAAACAGGATTGTGTAGCATTGCATACACAGAAAGCTGAGTATGTAACTTGTTGTATGGTTGTAACGAGTATTGTCTGGATAAGCCGTTTTATACGAGATTTGAAGTTGGAGATAACAGACGAGCTAGTGGTTATCTATTGCGATAACAATGCAATAATTACTCTTATTAAGAGTGGAGCAGATTGCTCGAAAAGCAAGCATATAATGGTAAAATATCACTATGTTCATGATATGGTTATGAGAAAGGAAATATCAATCTCATACATGCCAACGGAAGACATGTTGGCAGACCCCTTAACAAAAGGCATAACGGAAGAACTCTTCTCAAAACATGGGTTTGAGATATGTTTGATTTGTTGTATAGGCAAACAACCATACAACAGATATATAATTGTTGTATAGGTAAATAACCATACAACGGATGATTTGTTGTGTAGGAAAATAACCACACAACAGGTTTTGATTACAATAGTAATCAGGAATCAACATAACTAGAAAAAACTCTTAAAAAGTTAGAGGAAGTAACGGTTGGGCTGGCCATCCAGTCGTTACCTAAGGATCATGCCAAACCAAGTAACGGATAGCCGTTACAGGATTTTCTGGTAATGGATAGTCGTTACCGGATTTTCTGGTAATGGATAGCCGTTACCGGATTTTTTGGTAACGGCCGTCCGTTAAAGCTCCCAGACGAGGGAAGCCATAGGTGGATAAACACAGACAAATGGGGGAGCGCCTGCCTATAAAGGCAGGCATATACAGAGACAGTGATATATAGAGAGAAATACCGGAAAATTACAGAGAAATACAAAAAAACAACATTCGTCTGTGTAAGCCCCTGTGAGGGAACCTCATGTCCATCATCTTTACCGCTGCGCCCTTTTTTCATCTCTTCAAAAACAGAGAGCTACATGATTCTGGCGATCATCAGCTACCTTCATAGCAAGGTAATTTTCTTCGCCGTCAAAGCCAATGCTCAGCATGCGTAACCTAAGAGTTTCGTGATGGGTTCTTTAGATCCCTCGAGAGACGATTTCTCATAAATCAGAAAAGAAGAAGAAAATAGAACTGCAATCATTCTAAAGTGATAACTGAAGACAAAAAGCTCTTCTTGAGAATCCTGAACTGGTAAATGGCGTTGCAGCCATAGATAGTTTTGTATGTTGATGTGCTTGGGCATAAGCTGGTGAGGGAGTGGTGCACCATTCACATTCACATACACTTCTCAAACAACAGAAAGTTTCAGTATTCCAAAAAAAAAGTGTTCATCTCCAGTTGAAAATTTATCACAGCAGACAGAGGGAAGCAGAACCATAAACCATGACTTCACCAAGAGACGAACGATACACATCTTAACAATGAAACGGAAAACATGGAAGATTATAAGAATCATGGAGCAGTAAGCGAGATTTATCTGGTCAAAACAGGCAACCAGCTAGCAATTTTCAAGACTATCTGGTAACCAAGTATCTAAGATGTAATGTCTTACCTTGAAATGCACGAGAACATGTCCAAAGTGCAGACCAATCATGCACGTCACAATTGCCATGACCGAACTGCAGGTCAGACAAGAAAAATAAAGACGATCTCTGTCAGTTGTCTTAAATAGGAAATACCGCCCATGCATATGACCGTGGATAGGGCTGATTGGCAACGAATATAGATATCAAATGAAGACAATTGTCATACCAAATGCATTCAACATATTTATGAAAATGGCAATAAGTGGACTACATTTAGAAGCTAAACATCGCAACACTTCATGTAAATTCCATCCACATACTTCAAGCAAATTGTGGCAAACTGCAAACGATTCTGCATATATTTCCATCAACTGAACGTCTATTTCAAACATTAAACGCAGAAGATATAAAGCTCACTACCTGAGGAATCCTTCAGGATCGAAAGGTGCATGACACCATGAAGGTGCATTCTGAGGAAGAGGGCCATAATCAGGAGATTTGGTGCTGCAATCCTGAAATTCACTACAAATGCCACATTATACTGATCAATGTTCGAATCAAGATATCCTACCTGAATTTCATGGTGGGGAGGTAATTTAAACCAAATAATCAACTGGATAAGGTCAAAATTTTTATGTCAGGAAAGTGAAAAGAAATAGCAAGAAAATTCAGCAGAATGTCATACCTTCACTCGTATGTATGTTGGCCGCATATAAAGATGGTTTATGCCCAAAACCCTTCGGTCAACAAAACCGACCGCATTACAAGGTGGTCCAGTATTTCCTCTAACTCCACATTTGACCTAAAACCAGCAAGAATATTGAAGTAAGAAACATTTAAAACTACAAGAACCCTCAAGACAGAACATGTATATGAACTCCATCATATGCTCAGTCCCAAAGCAGTTTGGAACTTACAGAGAATTGCTCCATGGTGAGGGAAGCTCCACTTTTGGGTATAGAAAACTCCCAATTAGGAACATATAAACCATATAAAAGCACCATGTATACAACTGAAATCGCAACAGCCACCAACCTAAAAATAAATGATATGAAGTTGTTAGGATCATTAAATGTAATAATGCGACGCTAAGAAATGCAAACCGTAATTTATTTTCAAGGAAATACATAAACGCCAATGAGAACAACTGCTTCTAGAAATTAAGGGCAACCAACGTAGAGATATAAAGCCTCGACCAAGGTGGTTAGATCAATTTAATTGTAGGGAACACAATAAGAGAAGTTTAAAGCACACTACATTGCAAAATACCATGGCTTGAATATGTGGAGATCTTCAAAATAAATACAGAAAAAGCATTAAACTTACACCAAGGCTAAGTAAAGCACCAAATGAAAGGAATAAAGAAAAGAACCATAAAGGTATTTACAGCCATGCGTTCAATATGCATTCCTCACGTGATTTATGCTTACAATAAAACGATAGGAGAAAGAAAGCAATTATAAGAACGAACCATTGTAGCCGATATTGCTTCCACAAAGTCAATCCGTTTTCCACATCCTGGTCAGCCTTTAGCCAAATTTCACACATTGCTGCCACCAAATAAGCTATTGCAATCCTCTGAGAAAGGCACAGGAAAAAGGAAAAGCAAATTAATGAATAGAGAGAACCAACTCCCGGCTGTGGCATAGTAGCTGATGCCAAGCCAGATTGAGGGAGACTGTATGAGGTCGACAATTACAGCAAGCAGAAAACTTTTGGTTGGATCATTTTACTAAGAGTGCGGTCTTTCTAGCATCATGTCTCTCCTAAGAACTTTACATACTTATGCATGCTTGATGAGAATATTATAAATAACTTGTAAATAGAGGAAATTAATCCCATATTATTATAAATAAATGAAGCTGAACATTTGGATAATGGGTTCTTAGAAAAGACAGATTTTCAGGTAATATTTGGGCTGATTACTTAATATGATACCACCATATATATGCGGCCGAAGGCTTAAGTATAACATCTTGAGCAATTTGTCATGATTTCTTCACCAAAGAATGTGTAGATGAACATGTTTATCCACCATTACAGCAAAAATGAAACTACGTGGTACCTGAAGGACTCCCATCCAACGAATGCGTGTCAAATCAACTCCGTAAGTCAAATCAAAGATATGATGGAAATAACCCCTGTAAAGAGAATTCACTAAAATAGGTGAATATACATTATCACTAGGGTGGAGAACCATTCTAAATGCCAATTGTCAAGAGCTAGCATAATATTTGCTATGGTAGTACGAATAACTTGCATAGGTCGAATAGAAAATGAAGAAAAAGAGTTATTATTCATACGATCCTTTTTTTTCTCCTTTAAAGATATATCCTTTCATCTTTTTCTAAGACTATCCCATTCATCTTTCTCCCTCTTCCATTATTTTCCTCCGCACACTATTTTTTTAAAAAATATCACTCTTTAAATAGCGATGCACTTATGTCTTTTAAACAAAATTTACAATTTTCATCATCACTAATAAAGGATAATACGGTTCAATCGCATCATATTTGAGATAAAAAAAAGTTACTTTAACAATAACACGACCTAAGAAAACATGCTCTAGGTGTGACTCACCATTTATTACTATTTCCTTTCCTCCTTTCAAATGTACGTCATAGTAAGCTGTTTAGAACTTTAATTTCTACTGATCTATTTTAAAACTTATTTTGAGATTGAGTAATATATAAAAAGATGAAATGAATTGAGATTGATCAATAAATAAATAAATAATCATTCAAAAAAGTTTGAAAAGAAAGAGTCAAAAGATCAAGATTTAAAGAGATCAAACTATTAAAAGAGAACCAAATTTATCGAAAAGAGAAAGATTGAAGAAGATCGTTCGATGGAAGGAAGAATCTTATGACATTGAGATAGATTGTTGGTCTACGAGCAAAGGAAGAATATGCAGCAGAGTAATTAAAAATAAAATAAAATATAAAAAGAGTGTATATTTAATAAAAGAAGTATAAAGACCTACCCTCACCATATGTTCAATCATCATATAGTATTTTTTCATGACTCCCTAAATTTAGAACTCAATTCATTAACAATATCAACATATTTTCTAATTTCTGTAATAATATGACTCTCAAAGCATGATAAATAGGGACTCCATAACCCGATATCACATATATATTTTGAAAAGAAGATAAGTTTGAAACATGAAAAGAGTCATTTTTTATAAAAAAAAAAATAGCACTTCAAATCTACTTTCTCAATAAACAATTACAATAAAAAAGTAAAGAAAAAATGAGAAATATAACCCGTAATATTACCTTGGAGGATAAGGCCCAAGATAAATAGCTTAGCTGCTCGAAGTACAGCCTTTTTGGTTGCCGCAGAATTATCTGATAGACTCTGCAATTGAAATGCGAAGTACAATAAGTTAGGTCAGCGCGGCAATGCACAATCATAACACCGATCGAGAAAAGCTCTACCTGACCTAGACATCAAGGAATTGCTTCTAAACTAAAAGATTAATTCTTTAACGCTTACTGAAACCAACAGAAGGAACCTAAATTCCACAAAGGAAATTAAAATAAAAAGCTTACATGAACGCCGGTACCAGCTTGCATGCAAGAAGAAATCATGCGTTCTAAACCTATGAAGATCAGACTGCGATGCAAGCTGATTCGTGAAAACTTGAAGCCACACCTTATACGTCAGGCCAAGAGAAGCGCCAACTATAAAACAAGAAAAATGGCATCACAAAATCTGCAAGAGTGACACCGTCCCATGGTGACTGATTAATTGCAGGAAAGACGCCGCCAGCATTGTCCACTAGTATCATAAGCTGCACAAACGGTAAGTAACACGTCAATCATCTAAAATATAAGAACTAATTAAGTGGATCAACGTTTTCACGTATGGTACATCATACATTGTGAAACATATATTGCTTCAAGAAGCAATGCATCTGCCACGTTCTGGATTGGAGTTCATCACCTCGATCAAGGGCTGGAGAGAGACCTCCTAGACCTGTTTATGTTACACATGTTAAAGAGTGATCATTCTTTGCAACTCAGCACGGTAACGGCTGGACCGACCATCCAGACCATTACCGTATCAGGAGTTACAGATAGGGTCAGGTAACCATCGGACTGTTACCAGAAAACGCGGTAACAGTTCGGATGTGGATGTTACGGATGAGGAAAACCCAACTGAAAAACCGGGAGACGTAGAGCAGGCACTACTCTATAAATAAGAGCACAGAAATGGGGAAAAACATATACATGAAAAATACAATAGAGTCTCTCTGGGAAAGGCCGCTGTGAGGAAACCTCAAACGACACAGGCAGACACCATTTTTCGCTACAGGTGTACATGGGAGATTGGACGGAGAATAGAAAGAAAGTATCGAACTCCGACAACAGAATAGCTTCAATTGGCTTCTCATAAGCATCACTGGTATCAGGGCCTCGTTGTTGACCCTGCAAAAAAAATCAGGTACACTTTACTTTTTAAAGCAAGAAGAGAGAGAAGAAAAAAAAATTCAATAACGAGTGAGAGAAGGAGAGGCTGAAAGCAGTCGGTCGGAAAGCCAGATAAAAGCCACAAATGGCAGTCGGTCGAAAAGCCATACAAATCCACAAACGGTAGTCAACCGGAAAACCAGACAAAAGCTGCAAACGGCAGTCAGCTGGAAAGCCAGATAGAAGCCGCAGACGGCAAAAGGCCGAAAGACCAAAGACAGAAGCCACAAACGGCAAAAAGGTCGAAAGGCAAGAGACAAAGCCGCAGATGGCAAAAGGCCGAAAGGCCAAAACCCAAGCCGCAAAAGGCTTAAAGGCCAAGGAACAACCGGTCGTTGGTTGCCATACACGACAAAAAGCAAGTCACCGGCCGCAGGCTGGGAAAAGAAACAGCAAGACGCTGGCCGGTGATGGTCGCAGGCCCCCCCTCTCTCTCTCAACCTTCTTCCAGAATGTGTGCCTCTCTCTCTCTTTGTTTAAACAGAAACCAAAACTGCTATGCAGTTTTCAGAAATCTACGGGCTGAAACCAACGGTTTTTCGAAACCGCCCTCGGTTTTGGAAAACTGCCAACGGTTTCGCAGAAACAGCTTCTGGCAACGGACTAAAATGTTTGTTCTGTCCTAGTCCTAGTCGATTTTCTGATATTACAAAATTGTCGTTTTTTTGGCCCTTACTGAGCAAAAAGTCATTTTTAGCCTCTAATATTTTGTAAAAATTACAAAATATCAGGTTATTGTTTTACGTTATTTCCCATCTCGGTTTAGTTATTACTTTTCTATCGTTGTGTCAAAAGACAGGTTTGTCCCTAGATTTTTGAGAAAATTACTGATTCGGACTGAGGGTTAAAATTATATCTTTAACCCCGATCAATTACGAATTTTATAAAAATACCAAAGAGTAATTTTATGAGTCTATCCTTAGGTTTTTCAGAAAATTTCAAAAGTGGACAGATAGTTAAAATTACAGTTTTACCCCTATTATTATTTTTAAAAAATACTAAAGGCAGAAATTTTTGGAAAAATTGTTAATTTACTCCAAGTTGCTTATAAGTTGTTTTTAGCTTGTTTTTATGATATTATGCATCGTTCTAACATGGTTCCTACTATGTGTGCTTGTTACTTATTGTTTGTTTTCTTTTTAAACCGTGTAATTGTTATAATTGTCAAACATATAAAAATGAGTTGAAGAATATGTGTGTATGAATTGGCAAAAACCGAAAAATTGAACGGTCTGAACTTCCAAACATGGAAGAGGAGAATCACACTTACTCTAACACTTGAGGGTGTTGAGTATGTATTAAAGGAAACCATGCATCCGTCACCACCATACGCAACTAAGCAACAAATAGAAATGTATGAAACATTTGTAAAAGATGACACAATAGCAAGGATAATCATGTTGACTTACATGGAGGATGACTTGATTAGGGTCTTTGAAGAATACGAGACTGCCAAAGAGCTGTTTGAGGATGACTTGATTAAGGTCTTCAAAGAATACATGGAAGAGGAGAATCACACTTACTCTAACACTTGAGGGTGTTGAGTATGTATTAAAGAAAACCATGCATCCGTCACCACCATACGCAACTAAGCAACAAATAGAAATGTATAAAACATTTGTAAAAGATGACACAATAGCAAGGACAGTCATGTTGACTTACATGGAGGATGACTTGATTAGGGTCTTCGAAGAATACGAGACTGCCAAAGAGCTGTTTGATTTAATAACAGCTGAGTATGACACAACTGTCAAATTACATGTGCAGTTGCTACTATAAAAGTATAACTCCTTCAAAATAAGAGAAGGAGATAATGTAGTAGAACATGTAAATCACAAGTTAGTGATGGCTAGAGACTTAGCCGTAGCAAAACCAGTCATCCTACATCCAATGCAAATATCAACAATCTTAAACAATTTACTCTTGTCATGGAACATGATCACCACTACCCTTAGATTAGGGTCAGAGATTAACCTTTCTAAATTATCCCTGAAATTAGCAATAGAGCAACAACATATGATCAAAAACAAGAATGAAAAATTGATAGTGGTATAAGATGAGATAGGGTTTAGCTCCTAACGCAATCAGAAAAAAATAAACCAAACAAAAGTTTTGACAAGAATAACAAGAAGGGCGGTTAAAATTTTAAGAAATCGTAAGAAACAACTTCTCGGGTCAAGTGTTTTAATTGTGAAAATATAGGACACTACAAGAGGGATTGCCGCAATAAGAAAGGTAGAGGAAACAACCTACAGCGCGGACAATCAGAGAAGCATGACATAATCTGCGTAATTTCTGCATGTTTATATATGGACCGCCTAGTGACAGGTTGGTGGATTGACTCTAGAGCTACACGACACATCTCAAAGACCAAGGAAGGAGCAATTAATCTAAAGGAGTACAACTCAGGCAAACATCGAATCTACATGGGCAACAATATGTTCTCAAATATTTTGGGTACTAGGTCCTTTAAAATCTTTCTACAAGGCAAACCGATTGTATTGACTGATGTATTAATTGTGTCATCTATAAGGCACAATCTGATCTTGGTCCCTGCCTTAGTAAAAAAAGGTTTTGAGGTGAGGTTTACTCCTGATAAGATCAGTGTGAGAAAGCATGGGAGAATTTTATTCTTTGGGGAATTCGATGTAGAACATGGACTATTTAAATTTTATGATAATAAAATTGGTACTTCTTCTTCTTATATTGATTGTGCATTTACTCTTGATGTGAATATGTGGCATAAACGCCTTGAGCATATAAGTTTGGAAAAGTTGAGGAAATTATTCAACTTTGACTTATTGTCTAGATTTGAAGAAAATACTTTCAACAAGTACGAATTTTGTATAAAAAAAATGACAAAGAAAGTTTTTTCCAAGGAATCAACAAGGACAACAACCCTGTTAGATGTTATTCGCATGGATTTATATGGATCATTTAGAGTAAGGTCAAATCATGGAAAGGTTTATTTTATAACCTTTATCGATGATTACTGTAGATATACATATTTATATATTTTGAAATATAAATCTAAGGGACTCGATGTTTTTAAAGAATATAAGGAAGAGGTGAAAAAATAATTAGGGCATTCAATCAAAGTCTTAAGATCAGATAGAGGTGATGAATATACCTCTGCAAAATTTCTTAAATTATGTAAAAACTTTGGTATTGCAAAGCAAAATACAATACCCAAGACACCTCAACAAAATGGTGTAGCTGAGAGATACAACATAACCTTGTTGAATATGACAAGGTCAATGTTGGTCGATATCTCTCTACCAAGGGTATTTTGAGAAAAAGCAGTAAGTACAACAGTTTATATACTCAATAGAGTACCGTATAAAGCTGTATTCACTACACCATATGAGATGTGGTTTGGAAGAAAACTCAACCTAAGACATCTCAAGAGGTGGGGATCTGTTGCAAATGTAAAGATCCTTGATTAATCTACTGATAAGGTAGACAGTAGGTCCTTAAGATGTATATTCATTGGATATCTGAAAGATTCAAAAAGATATTAGTTTTATCATAAGGACCACGGATTAATTGAAAGTAGAGAAGTTGAATTCTTAGAAGATACTAAGAATGACATCCTGAAAAATAATGATAAATGTATTGATGATCTAATAGACCTAGGTCAATAATCTTTTCAGCCCATAGAAGATCTTCCTAAAACAACTGAAACCTTAACTAATCATAAAAGTCCAAGGGTTACTTCATCATACTTAAAGGATTATCACACTTATCTTGCAGAAGAAGTGTGTAATTTGGTAGATTTAGATGAGTTGACTGATAACTTAACTTATCAGCAAGCTATGAACTCATTGAAAGCATCAGACTGGGGGAAAGTCATTGATGAGAAAATTGAATCCATTGAGAAAAACTAAGTCTGGGAATTGACTTATTTGCCAAAAGAAAGGAAAGTCATAAGCTGTAAATGGGTTCTGAAAAAGAAATACAAGGTCGATGATTTAATCGACAAGTTTAAAGTGAGGTTGGTTGCAAAGGGTTTTGTGAAAAAAGATGGGATAAATTATATTGAGACATATTCTCCGGTTACGAAATTTGCATTCATAAGAATAATCCTGGCAATATCTTACATCAGTTAGATGTAAAGACAGCTTTGGTAAACGGAGATTTAGATGAAATCATATACATAAAGCAGCCTAAAGGATTTATGGTTAAAGGACAAGAAGATAAAGTATATAGGTTGAGAAAATCCCTATATGGCCTCAAACAGTCACCTCGCCAATGGTATTTGACTTTTCAAAATGTCATTATAGAACTTTGGTTTGTGGCTAATAAACTTTATCACTGTGTATATGTCTAGAACAGTGGGAGCCACTTTATCATCCTATCATTATATGTAGATGGCATATTGTTGACCCGAAACGACAATGAGATGATTGTTAAAACCAACTCATAGTTAAACTCAAAGTTTGAAATGTAGGATATGAGGGAAGCATCCTATATCCTGGGTATAAAGATCTCTCGAGATAGAGAATCTAGACTCTTATGCTTGAGTCAGGAGAGATATATTGATTATATCCTTAAGAAGTTCAAAATGGGTGAATGTAAGTCTGGTGATATATCTGTTGCAAAAGGGGTTAAAATTAGTAAGGTTGATTGTCCCAATGAAGGAGAGGATAAGCCTAATATTCCTTATACACAAGTTGTGGGTAGCTTGATGTATGTTATGTTATATAAAAGACTTGATATCAGCTTCGTTGTTGATCTTTTAAGTAGATATCAAAGTAATCCTGGATGATAACACTGGATAGCTGTAAAAAGGATTTTAAGATATCTGAAAGGAACAAGAGACTTGAAACTGTGTTTTCAAGCAGATGAAGTGAAAGTGGTAGGATACTCAGATGCTGACTTTGCTAAGAGTAAAGATGACAGCAAATCAACCTCGTGTCAAATATTCTTATTTGGAGGTGGTGTTTCTTGGGAATGCAAGAAATAGGATTGTGTAGCATTGCATACAGAGGAAGCTGAGTATGTAGCTTATTGTATGGCTGCAACAAGTGTTGTTTGGATAAGCCGCTTTATACATAATTTGAAGTTGAAAATAACCGACGAGCCAGTTGTCATTTACTGTGATAACAATGCAGTAATTACTCTTATCAAGAGTGAAGCTGATTGCTCAAAAAGCAAGCATATAATGATAAAATATCACTATGTTCATAATATGGTTATGAGAAAGGAAATATACATCTCATACATGCCAACAAATGATATGTTGGCATACCCTTTGACTAAAGGTATAACAGAGAAACTTTTCTCAAAACATGTTACAAACATGGGTTTGAGGTATGTTTGATTATTGTGTAGGGAAATAACCACACAACGGGTATTGATTGCAGCAACAATCATGAATTGACATTACTAGGTAAACCCTGTAAAAGTGGGAGGAAAATCAGAGTATGTCAGTACACTTTGCTCGAATGGCCAAGTGGGAGATGTTATAGAGTGGCCATTCTCGGTAACTCAGCACGGTAATGGCTGGACTGACCATCCAGACCGTTACCGTGTCGAGAGTTACAGTTAGGGCCAGGTAACAGTCCGAATGTGGATGCTCCGGATGAAGAAAATCCAGCTGAAAAATCGGAAGATGTGGAGCAGGTATAGCTTTATAAATAAGAGCAGTGCGTACACAGAAAGGGGGAAAAACATATACACGAAAAATACATTACAATCTCACTGAAAAAGGCCGCTGTGAGGGAACCTCAAACGTAAGAGCAGTGCGTACATAGAAAGGGGGAAAAACATATGCACGAAAAATATATTAAAGTCTTTTTGAAAAAGGCCGTTGTGAGGAAACCTCAAACGACACATGCACGTACCATTTTCCGCTGCAGGTGTACCGGGGAGATTGGACGGAGAACAGGAAAAAAAGCATCGGACTCCAACAAAATAGCTTCAATCGGCTTCTCATAGGCATAAGTTTAGAGGTAGCTCTGACCGAGACGATATAAATTGTGGCCTTCAAGGAAAGCCTTGAGGTTACGTAGAAAAGGCAGAAGTTCTTTTCGTTAAAGTATGCATATTGCAAACCTCATAAATCAAGGGTTAAGCTTGTTTTATAGAGTATAGACACTTTTGATACATCCAAGAGTGAAGGATGAATCTGAATGCAGGCTGAATTTTGAAATATTCACAAAGGAAAAGATCTTTAGCCGTTAGTTGGACATATGCTGCTAAAATCAAACTGAAGTCGAGTAAGACAGTATGGTGCACGCTATCCACAGTTAATCGACTCGTCTTATCATTCGTGAAGAAAGATTTTGCATTATATTTACGCTAAAGCTACGCAATCCAAAAGAACAAAGATGTCACTGTTTTTGCTGTCTCAGTTTTTGACAGTTCATGACCCTCAAAGTTTCAATAGCGCCATCTTTTTCTAACTCAATTGCCACGCAACAATAGGAATATGCCACTGGATATCTCTCTTCTTCATCCTCGCGGGAGGGACATGACCAAACCGATGCATTAAAAGGGGCGATAAAGGCCCCATCATGTTAAAATAGCTGTAATATCTTCGCGACTATATATTTACGTAAATACGTAAGAAAAACTGCCCAAGAAACGAGAGGTCGTATTTGAAGCATTATCTACAACTACCATCTATTTCAGTACGACGCACTTCGCGTTCCTCTACTTTTTGCTCTCCGAGGAAAGAAGCAAAACTACCATAAATGCAGGCAGCGGATGGTATGACGATTATAGAAAGGCATTTAATCTCAATTCATAGTAGCGTATCAAAAGGGAGATGCAGTTTCTATTCCGGTCATGCACTAAAAGTCATGAACCTGATTCTCTCCGAAAAAAAAGTGAGAGACAGCGCAGCACATACTGATCATGGAAGCACCTCAAAGTGATGCGATTACTAGAAATTCAGAAACCATATGATCGTCGGCAAATGGGTCTGACATAGACTAAGAGTACTCCCGTTCAGAAAGTAATTCAACGACAAAGTTCTTGCAGTAAAGAAAAGATTGAGGACACAGAACGCGTTATGGAACTCCATGCATGACATCACTAAACTCCTGCGTAGAGAAGGAGGATTCCCGGCAGCCAGCATAAAATTTAAAAGAAGAAGTTCCGGGTAAACTGTTGATTCTAAAACTTATGCCGTGTTCTGCTTGCAGCCACTAACAGAAAAGCTACAAAAACCATGTCTCCGTGTTTCTTTCTAAAGAGAGGAACGTACCGCGACGGTGGTGCCACGGAAGACATCGAGAGAAATCACTCTCTGATTCACGGAGTCACCCTTCGTCACAAGAGCATCGTTAGAAGCATCCCGCTTTCCTTCCTCCAAGTACTTGTCGCCGTCTCCGAACCTTTCCGCCATCTCCTTGTTCGCATCGTTCTCTTCCATATTAACAAGTTCGTAAGCCTTCATCTCGGCCTGCCTTGTGTCCCTCTCGACGGGACGAGCAAATACAGAGAGAGGGAGAGATGAAAGGCTCTTCAAATAAGACGATACGCTCCCCATCGAAGAAGAAAAAGATGTAGACAAAGAGAATCACCTTCGTGAAGAAGACGGAACTCTTCCAGAGTGAGAGACAACGAAAAGCGAAGCGGGTAAATCCAAAACAGATGCTGATCCTCGTGAGCGTGAGACAATAGTTATAGAGAAAACCTCTTCTGAACTCAGCGAAGGGAAGCGTCCCTTTGAAGAATCCGAAGCAGATGCACGCTGACCAACTTGATCGGGATGCATTTCTTCTTGTTGTATAACGTATATTGCGTTGCCATTTATACGTACTCAGGGAGCCGGTTTTGCCGCACAGTCGTCGTATATTAATTCATTTATTTGTGATGATATATGAATCTGCTTGTGTTGAGAATGTAGTGGCCATGGAACAGGACTTAGACCTTGAGTCCCATGGAATGAGGTGAGAGGTGGAGCCCAACGTGTCTCATTGTCATCCCTAGTCCTTTTAACAAAACCAACAAAGATGAGAGAAAATCCTTTTAACAAAAACACAGGGAAAAAAAAGAAGAGAGCAGCAGCTGCAAGCATACTCCAATATCACAAAACACAGAGGAAGAGGAAGAGAGACGGGTGTGTTGGATTAACAGGACATTATAGAAAACGAAGATATGCATTTAATAGTTACGATTCTTCTTTTTTTGTTACAATAAGGAGATCAAAGGCGGGTATGCATGCTCTCGGTATCGAACTCGGGACCATGTATGCATTTTCATACATAAACAAGTCTGTGTAAGCTCACTCGTAGGGCTCCCTAACGTCTCCTCGGAGGCCATAAGTTCGATTCCTTGGGAGTGCATGTGTGGAGAGCTTCGGCTTCCCAATGTGTAAGAAAACAAGTAATATATACACTAGTATAAGACATGAATTTTTAGTGAATATACGTTTGTTCCTTCTGGCATTGAATGTGATACTTGGTTTTGTAGCCTTGTACACGGAACCTTTAAATTGAAGAGAAATTTCGGGTTGGTGGTCTTACTCACCAAGTCGTGTTGAACACAACTGGGCAGATTTCTATAATCACAATGATACCTCTTTGAGTTGCAACACTGAGGGTTGGTTTATCATTGCATGTCGCTAAATGGAACTTAAATTAATTTTATTTTAAATGGTTGAACACATTAATTAAGATGCCATTTAAGAGCTGTGGAGGAAAATGAGAGTGTCCGATTCTGGTCCGGACCCCGCGAGCCCAACCGTGTAAAACTTAGGGTTGTCCCTGGCCCAGTTTAGTTCGGTTCTAAGCTCAACCTCTAACTATACTAATATAATCAGTTCTTAATTTTGGAGAACCAAACCAGACCATTATAATATGCAATGAAACTAAAACTATCAGTTCCGGTTTGATTTTGTTCAAAACAGCGGTTTTGTACATTTTGATATTGTGCTGATATATGATAGATATATTATATATTCAATATTCAATATGAAGCAAAATCATACTCAAATTATGTGATGGTAGATGAACTTAGAAAGTTACAGCGTGTATTAATAAATGTTTGATTTCTACAATTCATACTTCACGCCAAAGAGGGAAAAGAGAGGAGTGTTTGAGAAAGTCTTGAAATGTTCTTGGGGTTTGGAAAAGAAAAACAAAAACGGCTATTGATATATTGTAAGGATTTTATTAGGTTATATAGAGAGAGAAAGAGAAGGGGGAGTGTTGCTCAATTGAGTATGGTGCTTAATCGAGTGGCTTGTATGATTCTAATAATTTAACTATAAGTTTTTTTTTATCACTTTTACTATTTTTATCTTTCAAAATCATTTTTTATTTATTAAAGCCACTTTCATCATTGTCAAAACATATAAAAAAAGTACAAAACTATTTATATATAAATATTTAAGTACTTCTGATGTTGATGGTGATGGTCAAAATCAATAAAAAGGTATAAAACTATATATATATATATATAAGTAGGTTTGTTGTTGATGGTGAAGGTTTTGACAGGTGAAGAATAGTGCAAACCATTCTATTTTTCATCTATCAAAACCGCCATCGCCACCGGCAAAACCAACAAAATAAGTACAAAACTACTTTTCTCTTTATATATATATATATAAAAGCTTTTTAAGTAGTTTTGTTATTGACGGAGACGATTTTGACTCGTAAAAACATATTCTGACCAATGAAAAAATAGTGAAAGGTGGAGAGAAGAGTGCAAACGACTCCATTGAGTGCCATGCTCAATTTAGCATAAACCACTCTCTCTCTCTCTCTCTCTCTCTCTCTCTCTCTGTATATATATATATAAAGAGAGAGAGAGAGAGAGAGTGGATACTCATAACTTGGTCATGCAATCCACAACCAGGTGTCCCGTTAAAAGGAAGATTTAGATATACGACAAGACTGGTCCAGCGCGTGGACTTCATATTTTTTCAGATAACACCCTTCGGCCAGTTCCGATACTTGGACCAGGGAAAGGTGCATATTATTTGTTAAATAATTACTATTCATACACCTATTTTTATTAAACATATATTTTTTAAATAAAACCTGAAATTATTTTTATTGTAGATTATCCCTCTTCTGTTCCTTCTCACCAGTTTCTCGTTCTTGCTCACCATTTTTTATCCTCTCAATGATCTTTGTCTATTTTTATTGATCATTCCTTTTTCGATAATCTCTTTTAATGTCATTGTCTCCCTTAATCGTTTGATTTCTCTATAAATTTTACCTCTTCGATTTTTTTTTTCTAAAACTTTCATGAATGATGTTTTGATCTTTTTATCAATATCTTTTGGACTTCAATCTCTATTTCGATCTAAACATAAATCTCACAAAAAAACGAGTTTTAACAGTTCATGTTGCTGTTTGACGGGTATTGAGTATGTCTTTTTTGAAAAAAATGGTGTCCGCAACGAAAGAATGGAAGAGAGAAATTTGAAAAGGGTAATTTTAAGAAAAATTTGATGAAAATGGTGTTTGTTTAGTAAAAAAAGTGTATAAATAGTAACACATGTTGTTTACTGACGGATGATTTATCAATTATTTAGAGATTTTATTTTCATTTAAGTGTGCTGAAACACGTTTGCTATATCATCCTATATGAAAAACCAAATGAGATGAATGAGTATTAATATTTGGATATTTATTGCCAAATTAATTGTACCAACTCTTTTTTGTTGGTTCTCTTATCAACATTCTGATATATAATAATAGTTTATGAGTTTAAAATGCATGATGGTTGTGACGGTTGGGCCCTTGATACCAATGGCTGATCCACTGCAGGGCAAGGTGAGGCATAAGCTTCACTCGAAATTTGAAAATTTGTTGATCTCCTATTGTATATAGAAAAATATAAATGTCATACGAATATTCTACATAATAATCAATGGAGGATCCACAAATTTGTTTTGGATGGGGCAGACTTCAGGTTTAGGTAGAGCGTGTATTAAAGATTTGTTTATTTGAAATTTCAATACAAATTTTTCAGAATTTTGAGTGGAGCGGCCGCCCCACCAAACCACAATATTGATCAGTCATTGATGATACAACAACTAAGCCTTTTCTTATACTGAATGTGGTCGACTACATGGATTCTTTGTTTCCACAAAGCCCTATCATGTATCATGTTAACAGTTAACTCAACATAAGCTTTAATGTTTCTTTCCAATACTCTTGTGGTCATCATCTACCTCTTTTAATACTTTCAAAATATAGTTTTTCATGCTTTCTTAAATTGCTTCTTTTGATTTTCTTTCTATATGTTCAAACCATCTTAAACGATATTCTCTCATTTTATCCTCTATTGGTGTTACTCCCATATTGTTTCTAATAACCTCATTATGTATACGGTATTTCCTTGTATGACTACTCATTCATCTCAACATCTTCATTTCTGTCACAAACATCTTTTGTACATGTTGATGATTAACTTACCAACATTTAAAACCATAAAACATGGCAGGTCTAATTGTTGCTCTATTTTACCTTTTAACTTTAATGGTATCTTCTTGTCACAAAGAGTACCTAATGCTCCTCTCCATTTTAACCAATCAACATTAATTCTATGCGTAACATGTCTATCAATTCTTCCGTCATTCTCAAAAAATGACCTGAGGTATTTAAAACTTTCCTTTTGAGGGATGTAATGTATATCAATTTTAATTTTTTTGTCCTCTCTGAAGTGATCAAATGATCAAATTTACATTCCATATATTTTGTCTTTGTTCTACTAAGTCGAAAGTCTTTACTTTCTAATGTTTCTCTCCATCGTTCCAATTTCCCATTAACTTTTTCCTTAGACTCCTCTACTAACACTATGTCATCTGCAAATAACATCGACCGGCCATTGATGTTGATCAACATTTTTCTTAATTATCACATTCTGATATCCAATAACATTTTAAGAGTTTAAAATGCATAATTTTATGATGGTAAGGCCTTTGATACTATTAATATTCTTCATTATCGAGGAAGTTAAAAGTATATTCCTATGAGATCAATGGTCTATTTATACAGTTAAAATATAAAAATATTAAACTAGCGTGAACAAACTGATCATCATTAAAGTCAAAGGATATACGAAATATGGGTACTACACATGCCCTCATGTTTCGGGTTTGATTTAGCTGTATGGACTTCTCTTAAAAGGCTGCTGCAAATGAGGTCCGATCCTTGGAAATAACTAAATGATCGGACGAGAGTCCGAAATGGCAGAACAAGAGGGTTGGATTCGGAAAGGACGCTAATAAATAGATCTCTCTCTCTCCCCCCGGGTCAGGTCGGGGTTGATCGGGTCGTGTTAATATTGTCATCCCTAGTTGATGCTTGTTCTTTAACTCAAGACCTTCTTGTAGAACTTGTTAGCTTGTCTCGGTTGTGCTGAACATGAATGAATCAAACAATGAGTTACATGAGTTTCTCTTTGGTACGACAGGAAGACCGAAGCCAGATGCATCACCGGGGTATGGAACTCGTGAGCTTCAATTCGTGTGAGCCGAACCCCTAGTGGTAAGCTATTGCTCTTTGTGCATGTGTTGCATGAGTTGAACAGGAGATGCTGATTAACATTAAAAACTGACCTTTTACATATAAATTTGAGTAAAGAACTTGCAAGGCAAGATTTTATTTCGCGTATAATCTTTAGTAAAATCAAAAGCTTTGAACATTAATTACATTATACCTATCAAATTACATTACTTTCATTACATGTTTACATAGAAGTTCTCTATAATTAAGTGAATGAGCCAGTACAGTAAAGACAGCTAAATGTATCACAAGCGGCTCTGTTAATGTAACAGGTCAAATTCCCAACATCTCCCAACCTTTGATCTCCTTTGCTTGGAAAATTTTCCAACGGCCCATCAAGACTAAGCTTGATAAAGGTCTCAAAGGTTCGGGCAAAAACTAATTTTCATAAAATCTCCTATTTTCTCCAATTCCTTGTTCCCTAACACAAATTGGATAAAAAGAAGAGGTTCTTCAGGTGTTTTGTGCGATAAGATGATGCACCTAAAGTTGAAAAATAAATATTATAAAGCCACAATTATACTAAGAATACCATATGATGTGGAGTATTAGACAGTCAATATGCAAAAGATGCATATGGTATAAATAAAGAGTTAAGGTAGATGTATGGTCATAGAAAAGGCCATATACATAATAAAATTATTAGAGAAAAAGTTGAAAATATATATTGAGAGAGATACACCTAAGATAGTTAGCATATATAGAAATGCAATTAAGTGAAGCTCGAGTAAAAAGATGTGAGAAGGCTATGCAGTCAACATTTTACAAGAGGAGAGAAAGACCACAAAAATGTTCAATAGAAAACTATTAAACATTATATAGCTTTTCCAGAGTTAACTTACAAGATCAAGCTCTATGATATCACAAAGAATCCATGTAGCAGACCACACTTAGCGTTGGGAGAGGCTTGTTTCTTCTTCTTCTTTTGGTATTGTTCTCTATATAGTTGGAAATTCCTTGATTATAATTATGATGGAGGTCAATGCAGCGAGGCAATTCTACTTCACTTTCAACATTATTTCGTAATGATTAGTACAATTGTTGCAATAGCCATTGCTCCCTCTAACATTATTGGTTTTCAGCATTATCTAGTAATAACTAGGAACTATTTCTTGATGACTTTATATATATATATATATATATATATATATATATATATATATATATATATATATATATATAGATATATCTGTGCACATGTACGCACACACATACATATGTAAGTATTGAACAACGAAACATGAATAGTTGTGGCTCATCTCAGCTCTAGTCATACATAGCCTCATGTATTTGATAGACAACCTCATGTATATTTTAGAAAAACATGACAATCAATTACTTGTACAGATTTAATTTACCACCATATTTGTGATAAGAAGCTAGTTTTGGGCTCAAATGAGAAAAAATATCACTATTCACCCAGGGGAATTTACATGTTTCCACAATTCAATCTATTGAAGTATCTTTCTATCTAGAAGTTAGAATATGTTTTCTGGCTTTTCAAGGAACTAGGTTTTCTAAGTTTTAGGATGTCTACCTTGCATTATATCTAGCTATGAGTACGACTCATGTTAACCAAAGGAACAAGACAAGCCATGACAAAAGATGCGCAAGATGAACAGACCAGCTCAAGTGGGCATGCATAGCTTGATCCAAAATGTTAAATCGATCTGAATCCCCACACTTTGATTTTCTAGTCTCAGTCCCACGCAGATCACACCCTTTACCAGTGAAATGAAGCTAAAATGCATCAGGTAGGATGTAGCTGTAAACATACAAATAATTTTTATGCTTAGCTTGTCATTTGTAAATGGCCTACCATTTACGAATTTCTATACTTTCCATGTTTTCCAAGAAAAAATTAAGCAGATGTGAGCATCCCACGGAAAGAGAAATTCAAGACATCACAGAAAATATTGTCATCCGCATTGATCCATTAAGCATAAGAGTCACGGATGTCCTAATGAAAGTTGTTGAGCGTGCAATTGATGGTTGCTGCTGCCCATTGATCAAGAGTTCCCATTTCTGAAAGTAAACATGGGGTGGCTCTCACCTGCAGGATGTCTGTTGATGCTTGCCCATTATTGTGTGCTTTCATTTGAATTCCGCAAGTCTAGGGGAAGCCACTATCACTTTAGAGCTGACTTTTCTACATCATCCATAGTAAACTCTCTGTGGCAAGGATGCGGATGAATATATATACATTTATAAAATTTCTGTATATGTAGGAGAAGCCACCTCCATATTATCAAGTTCCCTTGCTTCTATTCTGTTAACTAACACGAGAAAAGAATGGAAAAGATAAGCTTCAAAATAGAGTCATGGTGAGGTGAAAATCCACAAAACATGGATCGAAGTTCCGTCGTAATATGGCTTCGTGCAAGTAGTGAAAGGTGATAGGGATCAGTCGATAATGCCAACTTCCACGAACAAGCAAAAGTCATTTGTGGTGTTAAGCAAGGATTTTGAAAGATATTTTACCTAAAGGATTTCATATTAACAGCTTAAAGAACTGCTTGTGAAGAGTTTGGATTTAGCTGATATGGAAGATATTACAAGTTCATGTTTTATGTCCTGGAAAGCAGACAACCACCAACAAACATTTGTTTTATAGGTTTATGCTAGCACTTGAGTGCAATGTAGATCAAAACGTTATCAGCAAATCAACTCGAGTCAAGCCTAATCCGTGTCACCTGAACTCAGTTGCATGACACCAACAGGGTCGATTCAGGCACAATTAATCCCACCGCCTATCATGATCAAACAAATCCCAAGTCTGCCATAAACAAATTTCAAGAGAAAAACGAAAAAATAAGGTATAAAAAAGAAAGCGCATGAAGAGGAACGCTTATCAAGTCTTCTTCTCTCAAAAAGATTACCTCATAATCTTTGATTAAGGTTCAATGATCAATCTGTTCAATCAATGCACAGACTCGATACATAAAAACAATCCAACAAACCATGCCTACCAACGAACCTGATTGTAAAATAATGTCCGCTGAGATAGACGCGTTGGGTTGCCGGATACGAGATAGACGGAGATTTCGGTTTCTTACGAGCGTACCAAACTTACGAGAGAGAGAGAGAGAGAGAGAGAGAGAGAGAGAGAGAGAGAGTTCTCACTCGACCAAGCGCTCAGAACCGAAGAACTTTGGGTTTTACTTTCCTTCCCTTTGGTTCTCCCGGGAGCCGACCCCGCGCTATTCAAAAGGAGAGTCATTGGTCACAAAGATACGTTTGGTGCGACACGTGACACGAAATATGAACGGAAGCATCAAGGTCGATGTCACGCAAGTAAAAATTTAAACGGTGACAGAGCATGGAATGGTAAGCTAACGACCAATAGTAGAAGTCGGGTGACACGGGGATTATACAGAGGCACGCAGATTGAGAGAGAGAGAGAGAGACCAGTCCGATCGATCGTCAATGGCGTCAGTCGAATCCTAACCCTCTTCAGGATCTTCTCTTTCCTCGATTGCTACCGTCTCGCTGATTCCGCGCCCTCTGCAAATCATGGTGATGACACCAAACTCTAACCTTAATCGCCTTATCGAAGGATCTACCGTTTCACTTTGTGCTCCTTTTCTTGATTCCTTGTTTTTGAAATATGGTTTTTGTTTGTTCAACTTTTGGCCCACAAGCATGTTATCCTGGGTTATCTCATTGCTAGCATTGTAATAAGTCAGTCCATTCTAATAAATGTTTGTTAATTTTGTCTACAAAATTGGTCGCTTGGATGCTTATGTTCAGATTGAGAAAAGTTTCTGGCACTGGATTTGTGATTTGTAATCCCAGGATGTTTTTGTATCTAATGTTCATTTGACATGCGCAATGGAGACAAGATTCCAGGTTTCCGACCTCACATAGTGTGGCAGACGGCTTAGTTCTGGTTTTAGTTTCACCGCACTTTTTGTCACGCTAATCGTATTTTGATCCTTTTTGCTGATCTTTCACGTCCTACTTCATAGGAGAAATTAGCTGAAATATTATCCCTTGGCTCGGTCACTCGTTTAATATTCAGATGTCTGTAGTAACAGTTCTGCCCTTCTCTTTATCATCACGGCTTCTCTTTTGGCATCATAGAAATCCGACGATGGAACTCTTGTGCCAATGTCTTATGCACTGTGTTTGTGAGTAAGTCTCTGTCTGTGTGCGTGCGTGCGTGCGTGTCTGCCAGTGTGTGTGCCACAAAACAGGCCTCTGTGATAGGATGAGCCTAACACGCAGATCATGTTCGAATCTAAATGGTCAGCTATCAGGAAATTTTCTTCTTGCAAAGATGAACTTTCGTGTTTTTCTTCTTCGATTGTGTAACATGAACAGATCTTTGATACTTTGATTTACGCTATGTTAGTGCACAACTCTAGCGTTTGTTCTTTTGTATCCACGAAGGAACCATAATCTTGAGTTGGTGCTAGTTTTGATTTTAAAAATATATGTTAACGCAACACAGTCGTTTAGTGTATAGATGTTAGTTAGTTCCTATATATCCATGGTTGAAGAAGTGAAGAATGTACAGACCCTATTGTTGAATTGGTGTTACTTGTGATTTAATGAATTAATTCATCTCTACAGCATATGTTCTATATAGGGTGCTTCTGAAACTCTTTTCCTTATTCCTAAGATTGAGTAGATAGAATTGAGGGCTGCGGTTCGGAAAGAAATAGAAGATTTGTTCTCCTAGAGAGGGTAGAGAGAGAATATATCGGTGCAAAGCATGTAGCCTGCAGGAGTATCCATCCGTTATATACATATAATATTTGTGTCATGGCTTTCTCATGAACTTTTTGGCATGTCTCACTCATGACCTTCTTTTGTTATAAATAGCACGTGCAGCGGCCCAGAAGGACAACGATAATTGTGATTTCTGGGGTAGAGATCTTACTGTTGCGGCTTTAGCAAATTTACACCAGGCATCTCATCATAGCATGTGTGTCAATCATGACACAAAAGGAGTAAAGTTCTAGGCATGCTTCCACGGTTCTCCTGTGTAGCTTGTTTTTACAGTGCTCAAGCCTAAGTTACCACAATCAAATCGGAATTGCCTGAACTGGCTGGTTCAGATTGAATTCGTTGGAAAACGATTCTCTCATTACCGAACTGGGCTGGCTTTTACTATTTCATTTTGCTTTTTCTAGTCAACGCCAGCCAAATTGAAAGAGGAATGAGAAATTAGATTGTAAAAATTTTAAAGAGGAAGAGGAAGACTCTAAATTGAAAGAAAACAATAAAGAATGATCTAGGTTACGTTGAGTTAATTGTTAGCATGGCATAAGATTAAGTTATATGGAAACAAAAAAATCCATTAGCCAACCCTATCTAATATGGGAAAAGGCCTAGTTGTTGTTTGATTGTTTGGAATGTTGAAAAATAGCTCAATTAGACAAACCTACTCTGACGACATTGGTTGAAGGCTTTATGCTGCCTAAGGGAGGCTTTTAGTGACATAGTCTCCTAACCCGTCTGTGGTTCCTTTGTTATGAATGAAAAACAAAAAGGAAGAAGGTGACGAGCTTCTCGAATTTCTGGGAATAGCATTTCAATTTTCACAGCTGGTAATTGAGTTTGCAAATCTTGAATCCAAATGGAACCATAAGCAAAAATGTGGACAAGCCACATTTTGTCAACATTCCAAGTCCAGGACAGATTGTTTCTGTGGGGACTCATTATTTACATGCTTTCATGTAAACGCTTTCTACTTTATAAACCCAACATCTTTAGCACTAAGAAGAAGATTTAATATGATGACATGCCATGAATTCCCTCTTCTCTTGATGAACTTTTTTTTCTGTGTGTTCCAATCAGCGTCTTTGTGCAAATGCTTCTCTTCACAGGTTTTGATAACCAAAAGTAGGATAGGCATATGAAGGTAATTCACTGCTCTTGCTCAATTTGTAATGCCCATAATTTTCATACTGAAAATTTGACCACTGAAGAACTTTTTCTACCATTTTCCGAGGCATCATTCACCTATGTACGAAGCAGCAGAAGAGGGAGTGCCCTATTCCTTCTGGCTGGCATCTTTGGAGTAATAACTATTGTACAATGAAAGTCAGCAGCTTCTGCGTCATTAACAGCTTGATCAATCATGAGAGGGTTTGACGTCTCATATGGTTTGTTGTATATGATATTGAAAGTAAATAATGTCATGTGTATATTTGTTGAGGACTTGTTTTAATGATTTGAAAATTATGTGTACTTTTTTGTTTGGAAATTATGATGCATTATTATTTTAACTACTCATACTGTTAATGTGCAATCCTATTGAAGAAGGTCTATCTACCAATTGGGCTCAATCCTTATCTATCCTAGGTTATGTTGAAGATTGAGTTTTCATAATATTCGATATACATGATTGGATTTAGCATGGAAACTAAATTTTTTAGGAAGAGGTGTCTGTTTGTAGATAATGCAAGCTATTGAGGATGACGCAAAATTTTGTATTTTAAGAACCAACATATAATTTATCTAGATTCTACTAAGAGTGCCTTTTTTGGAAATTAATGTTTGATCTATACTTGCGAAATTTCACCACCTCATTCCTTAAGCTTGGATGCCACCTTTGAATAGGTCAATGAGAGGTATGAGGCTACCAAAAAAGACGAGCTTTCTGTTAACTGTTTATCTCATTGTAAACTTGTAAACTTGTGTAGATTTTTTATATTCTTCAATTGGTTACATGTTCCTCCAGAGAGTACGAGGACATTGTTTCTTGACGAGCGAAAACAAGCACAAACATGAGTTCCAGCGACAACAAAAGCACTTGTCAGGATCCTCTGTTCACTGGTCAGGCATTGCAGGCCTACAAACATGCTTAATATGAGTTTCATGGGGCCTATAGAGCTCAGACCTGAGCCCTTCATGCTCTTGTAGCATGATTAGATTAGACACAGTCAAGTTTAAGATGCCCATTTTTCTTGTTAGAAGGGCGGCCATCGCTCAGGAACTATACTCACTACTCAGTCCTACAGAGAGATCGGTGTTTGAACCAGATTTGTGCTCACCCGTAATTGAGAGCCTGTTTAATGGTAGCTGCAAAATTTACCAACTTCTGTTTCAACTGATTGGGATCTTGAACTTCACTCAAATACTGTTTCTTTGGAGCTGCGCCTGTCCATCAATGCATGAATGTCAGAGATTAAAAGCGTTTGCATATTTCCCTGTTCTATTTGCAGACATTATGCAAGGTTTAACCTTTTGCTGAGTACTATTGGCAGCAAAAAACTTTCTAATTATGAGTAAAATTAAAAAATGCTGCGTATTGGGCAATTCATGGAGAAAGGGTGCCCAACTCATGAGTAACTTAAGTTTGTGGGTGCACTGAATGCATATAGTCGAGACCACCGAGCTTTGAAAAGAACAAATAAAAGGAGGAACCATAAGACAAAGGTACACCATTGTCCATTAGAAATTAAATATCAAAAGTGATCCTCATAGAGGATTGAAAAAGAAGCAAGAGAGAAATCATGGCAGCTCTGTCTTGTTATTGTTCTTTGGGACAATCTTTTTGAGCCTATGCTTGATGGATCATCAATAAATGAATTGAATTTGGAATGAATCAATGTAAGCAAGTACAATCTTTGATCTCTTAATTGAACCCTCTTCCGCTAAGTATACAAAATGCATACTAAAGTGCCAAATTGTACATGGAGAGACAATATTATTGTGATTCAAGGACATTTTCACGAAAACAAATGTTGGGAAATTAAAGTCATTGATTGATGGTATGAAGCGTAGCGTATTGCGGACTTTCCAAAGCAGTGCCGTCAGAACTTCCCTCCCTCGGAAGAGAGTTGTGCTTTTCTTTTACATGTAGAGTTTTTAATACGAAAATCGTTGACAATTCCTGTAACTGAGACTGGTAAATGAATCAAGCCCCTCATAGTTCGGCTTCGTTCGGTTTTCAAGGGCCCAAAGCCGGTAACCAAATTCGAACAAGTGTTCTAGTCACAAACTTGAACCAAACCGTTACTTGTGATTCTTGATATTTTGAGAACCGAACTGAACCGTAATATGACCAGAACCGAAAGTTTCGTTCCAGTTTGGCTCTAAATCACTGTTTTACTTATTTAGGTTTAGCTAAAGATTATTGCGAGTGACAACTATGATAAAAAAAAAAGCAATAAACTTAATCTTAGCCAAAAGGCCAAGAAAGATATACTTTGTTCAAACCCTTAAGATCCATTTTATAGATTTGATGGATCCCCTCACTCCCCCTTTATATTCAATACAGTACTAAAATGTTATTTTCTTCCCAGCGGTTCGGTTGTTATGGTTTGATTCTAGCACCGGAACCGTGAACGGAACCACCTGATAATTTTTCTATTAAAACCAAACCGTTTGATATCTAGAATATCCAAGCCATCGGTTCGGTTCAATTATAGCGTTTTGGTTCGGTTCCAACGGTTGAAGGAACACCAGCAGACGTTACCTTCGTCTTGTATAATTACAACTCATGGTCGTGCTCTTTCACATTATATATGTGTGTGTGTGTTTGGGAACTTTAAAAAGTTGTTTATCGAACAAGATCCATTTTAATGATGTTAACCTTCATTACTTGATGTGCTTCAATGATATTGGGATATAAAAGATTAGATCAATCATTCTCACACTCGAGATGACACTTATAAGAGTAGCTTATCACAAACACAAATTGATTACTTTATTTATAGAAAAAAGATAGAGTGTGTTGTAAAGATTGCAAGGTTATTTCACAAGAAAGTTTAATCACCCAACATCAACTTTTTGTTATGAAATTAAAAATAAAAAATAGACAAAGAAGAAAATAGTGTATCAAGCTATTCGGAGTAAATGGTGGAACCTCAAAAGCAAGAAAAAAAAATATTTAAACAGAAAGTCCTTCAAAGAAATGTTTGGAATTATTTAGTACACCCTGTGATATGTTGAATAATATGGTTATACATATTAGGAAAGTGGCGAAAGATGTGTTACATGTATCTAAGGGAGGTGTACTGACACAAAAAGAAGATTGGTGGTAGACTGAAGTAGTGTAAAATAAAATCAAGGCAAAGAGGGCATGTTACAAATTATATTATGCTAAGAAAATTAATAAAACTTTAGAAACTTATAAGAAAGTAAAGAATGAAGCAAAAAAGGCCATGAGTAAAGCAAAAACTAAAATTTGGGAGGATTTATATAAAAAACTCAACTCAAAAGAGGGTAAAAAAGATATTTTTAGGATATCTAGGGCTAGAGATAAGAAAAATAAATATCTTAAATATGTTAGATGCATCAAGGATGAGGATGAAAAAATTCTAGTGGCAAATGATGATATAAGAAATAGATGGAAAAACTATTTTTATAAGTTTTTAATGAAAATAAAGATGTTAATATTAGCTTAGGAGAGTTAATCAAATTAGAAAAGTATATAAACCACAATTTCTACCGACGTATTCAAAAGAATGAAGTCAAAGAGGCTCTTAAACTAATGAAGGGTGGTAAATTAGTAGGACCATACAATATTCCTATAAAAGTTTGGAAAATACTAGGAGAAATGAGAAACACTTAGATCACAAGACTATTTAATGAAATATGGAGAAACCAAAAGATGCTCGAAGAATGGAGAGGAAGTACACTTATACCCATATATATATATATATATATAAGAACAATAGAGACATTTAGAATTGTACGAATTATCGAAGTATGAAGTTAATGAGTCATACTATGAAATTGTGGGAAAGAATTATTGAACGTAGGTTAATCCAAGTATCAAGTATAATATATAACCAATTTGGATTCATGACGTCTAATATGGTAGACAAAGGAAGTTCTTTGGACAACTTTGATAAAAAGAGGTATCCCACTAAGATACATGTACAAGAAAAAAATGTGTGAGAACTCGTGAAGGAATGACTAAAAGTTAATATTGAGTTACATCAACGATCAACTTTAAGCTCGTACATATTTATATTTATAATATATAGTGATTGATGAGTTAACAATGTTAAAGTTGGTGTATGTTATTTGCGACATTGTGTTCGTGGAGGAGGTTGCTGTCTCCGCCGTATTCGAGCGATTCACGGAGCCGGCCATGATGTTCTCGCAGAGGGAAGCCAAGGACTTGGGCAAAGAGATGGTCTTTAAGCAGCACCTACTCCTTGGCCTCATCGCTGAGGACCGCTCTCCGTTAGGCTTCCTGGGATCCGGCATCACCATCGAGAAGGCGAGGGACGCCGTCCGCAGTATCTCTGGAAGGACGATTCCGCCGGGGAGGGAACTAGCGCTAGCTGCATCACGGGATCGCCCACCGACGTCCCTTTCTCGGTCAGCACAAAGCGCGTTTTTGAAGCCGCCGTTGAGTACTTAATGAGCATGGGATACAATTATATCGCCCCCGAGCACATTGCCATCGGACTCTTCACCGTCGATGATGGCGGCACTACCAAGGTTCTGGAAAGGTGTTTAAGTTTCCCTCTCTTTCTTTTCCCGCTGCTTTTGTTTCTTTCAACTCCAATGCTTGGTTTCGACTACGTTTTCTTCCTTTAACTTGTGAGGGATCGTCTCTTCTTGTGTCTAGTATTTGGTTGTTGCATGAATTGCTTACGCCTAATCATGCTGATCCTTGTCCCGCTACATCCCGTTAAGAGAATACCTAGTAGTAAGCCGTAAATTTTTTATTCATGGGGAGAGATCGAATCGTTTCTTATGTGATTTATGGATGGTTGGAATGAATACGCTAATGCGTATCTGTGCCATCTGTGTTTTGAGTGACCGTACTACACTGCTATGTTTCTGAAGGGGATGAGTAGCAATTGAATCCGAATTCCTCTCCGTCTTGGATTGTCAATGCAGATGAATCTCCAATGAATCAATTCAACTAACAAGCGAGAACTTATATATGATTCACTTGCAGCTTCTCTATTCGCATCATGAACACATGCTGAAATTGTGACATTTGGTTGTTTGTTGGCGAAAAGACCAACAAGACCAACTTTTGATGAATTCACTGGAAGTCAGACGTGCACTGAAGTTGAGATGGTGGAGCAGGAGCTCGGTGCAACTTAACGATGTTGATTACGAGAAAATGATGTAGAAATAACAAATAGTTGTTACTATCTTCAGTGTGGAGCAATCTCTGGTTGCATAGTTTTCAGCTGCTTCGAACACTCGTTACGTTCATATGCCGTTTTGATAAATGTTATTTTGTAGGTTGGGCGTGAAAGCAGATTACCTCGCATCTTTTGCTGTTTTAAGGCTACAAGGGGAGCTAGCAAAGGATGGCAGGGAGCCAGCTGCTATGTAAACAAATTGAAGCCTAAACCCACCTCTGGCACTTCAACTGCACAGAGGAATGCAGATAAAAGTAAAGGTAGGCTATCCAATCAATCCGGTTTGCTTTGTTTCTCATTCCAGTGGCCATCGGTTCTGATCCTCGTGCTGTACGCTGATTTTTCAGAGCAAAGTGCTGTGTCTCAGTTTTGTGTTGATCTTACTGCTAGAGCATGTGATGGGGCGATTGATCAGTGATTGGCCGTGACCATGAAGTTCAGAGAATCGTTCAAATTCTTGGGTGTAGGATGAAAAACAACCCGATTCTTCTAGGGGAACCAGGTGTGGGGAAAACTGCTATTGCTGAAGGTTTGGCTTTGCGCATTGCCAACAGCGACATCCCTACATTTCTTTGGGTATGTACGTGCTGATGTCATACAAATGCCGTGAATTCAGTATATTTGTCCTGGCATGCTAACCTATGCTTCCTCAAACGATGGTTTTCTCCCAATATATTTTTTCTTGACCGCTTTTTGGAAATTGAAATGCCTATTTTACGTGCAGGATAAACGTATCATGTTCTTGGATATAGGTCTGCTGATGGCAGGTGCAAAGGAGAGGGGAGAGTTAGAGGCACGCATCACCAGTCTAATCAGTGAAGTGCAAAAAGAAGGTATGCAGATGTCTAAAATTCTTATGTAGCTTTTTCGTGACTTGCGATTTTCTTTCCCAGAGAAAGAAGTTATGATTTGAATGTTTAAACGTAATGCAGGGAATATTATTCTATTTATCGATGAAGTTCATATACTTGTTGGATCTGGCACCGTTGGGAAAGGGAGCAGGGCTTGACATGGCTAATTTATTGAAACCGGCCCTTGGAAGGGGGGAGTTACAGGTATACTTTTGCAAATCGATATTTATACCAAAAGCACCAACATTGTGGGCCCTGAAAGAGCATCAAGGGATTTTTGTCTTGAAGAATATACCACATATAACTTGTCACTGCAAATATACATGTTTCTACAAATCATGATGTTTATTGTGCCTGTTCTCTGCCAATCTTTGGAATCAATCCAGTTCAAATATTTTATTATTCCATCAAATTGTCCTTGTTTCACCTTTATGAGGTCTCATTGTTTCCCTGACCTCTTAGTAAATTGATTTTACAGAAGTAGATTAATGATCATTCCTGTACTACTTTCTGCTAAAGTAGCATGTTATTCAGATGTCCAACCTATTCATGCACGCTGCTGAATGTTAATGCAGAAATTCTTGTTAAATTGAAATACATGGTCGTAAATTATGTGTTTCACCTTTTCCATCACGTTATTCTCTTGTGATGCATTTTTAGATGGAACGAACCTCATTGCGTTCTTTATCCAAAGTGAACAAGGCTGTCATTGGTTGCTGAGAAAGCGATTCTAGCACTTACTTTTTCTACCCCTTCTTTGGTTCACTTCTTCTACTCCTTGCTACATCAAGTAGATTACAGACAGCCTCTGCACTAAGAAATGAATTAAACGTAAATGTGCACTAAGTGAGGCATTTTTCGTTGTTATTGTTTTGCTCATCAAGTCATCATTATTTTTATGTCTTTTCTATTACCATATGCAAAATGGACTTGCATTAGGTACCTGAGGTTAATTAGCTCAGTGAAATTGTAGCCCATAATGTAGTAGTGGCAGTTTAAATTTCCTTAGGTTTGTTGTTCACTATGCTTACCACCGAGTACTACCTGTCCTTTAGCTGTGATCATTTATCCCATGAAATATTTCCTCTTCAGACTATTGCTGACATCCGAAAAGTTCATCATCTTGTCACGATAGATAAGGCCAGGGAATATTGCACCAAAAGAATCAACATTGAATCTACAAGAATATTCTACTTTGTCATGATATGAATGTGTCTGGAGCTGTTTCTGAAACATTTTATAGTTTTTTATTATATATTTAATCTTTTGTCTATATGTTTTTTTATCCATCTATATATATATATATATATATATATATATATATATATATATATATATATATATATATATATATATATATATATATATACCATTTGCATGCGATTTTTGTGGCACCAAATCTTTTAATGTTCTTGTGCGATTTCTCCACTCAGTTTTTCCCAGGAAAAGATTTGCAGGGTTGGTTTTTACACTAGATCTGGATGAGCTATATGTCAAGTCTAGTTTGGAGCTTCTCCATATTGGACACATAATCATCCTCTTGTGATCTTTTTCTGCTCTCATCTTCCCGTGTCTTGCTGGATGCTATATCACTATGTGATCTGTATGCGGCTTCTGTTTTTCCTGTCTTCAGTGGGATATTGACATCCTATGTCTCTCTAGTGCATTGCATCCACAACTTTGGACGAGCACCGGAAGCATTTTGAAAAAGATAAAGCATTATCCAGGAGATTCCAACCTGTGCTGGTGAATGAACAGAACCAGGTATTTTTTTTATGCAATTTTGTGAGCACCTGGTACGCTAGTTTCAGTTCTCATGGGTCCTCTTTGAAATGTTTGACAGGAAGATGCTGACAACATATTGCTGGGTATCCGTGACAAGTACGAGGCTCATCATAAGTGTAGATTCACTTTGGAGGTTATAAAGGCAGCAGTTTACCTGTCTGCAAGATATTGCTGATAGATATCTTCCTGATAAAGCTATTGATCTCCTTGATGAGGCTGGAAGCAGAGCTCGCATGGATGCTTTTCAGAGAAGGAAAGAAGAAACCAGTATACATTCAAAGTCACCAAGTGAGTACTGGCAAGAAATCCGAACTGTTCAAGCCTTGCAGGAAGTGGTAATTCCCTGCACTTATCTAAGGCTTATGTTTTATATGGAAATTTCATTTTTTGAATGAGATACCGAACACATTCTGTCTGATGTGCAGGTTTTGGCTGATAAAATTACATATACTGAAGCGGATGCCTCAAATTTTGGTGGTTCTACGTCCACTGATACAGAAAGCTCTGCCAAAGTTCTGCAGGAATCCTCGCTGAATTCTGAAATATGAGGCAGAGTATGATTTACTGCCATATAACTTTTTGATCATGAGATTTTCGTCCAACATGCCGAATTTTTCATTGATTCGGTCTGTTCATTGTTTACAGCTCCGTTGTGGTTGGCCCGGATGAAATAGCTGCAGTTGCTTGTTTGTGGTCAGGTATCCCAGTTCAGCAGCTGACGGCCGATGAAAGGCTGCTTCTTGTCGGGCTTGATGAGCAGCTTCGGAAACATGTAATCGATCAGGATGATGCTGTAAGTGCCATCTAACGTGCTCTGAAGAGATCTCGTACTGGCTTGAAGGATCCTGATAGACCCACTGCAGCTATGATGTTCTGCGGTCCAACTGGAGTTGGGAAAACTGAACTCTCCAAAGCTTTAGCTGCATGCTACTTTGGATCTGTAAGTCATTTACCGATTCAATTTCACCATCCAAACCTATGTTACTTTAGACAATCTAGAGGCTGCAAACGTCCATCTCCAACCTCATCTGATGCTGCCACTTCTTGAACTGGATTTAGCATTGCATTTTTATGAATTCAAAATGTCCAGTACAATTAGGCATGCTCAAGACATCTCACATGTTGATCAATTTCTCTATTAGTTACGGCCCTGACAGGCAGAGAAGTTTTTAACATTTTATACACAAGGTTCCATGTTATGCACGTGGCATGAAGAGAAGCTTTTAATATTTTATAGGCTATGTTGTGCTTTGTCAAGCACGAGTTTCTGAACAATGACAAAGTCAGCACCAGATTGATTCGGTATTGAAGTTTGCAAGGCTTCTCTTTTTAGCTTTAAAGATTTTATAAGTCACAGCCTTTTGACTTAGCCATGCATTTTTTTCTTCATATTGAAAGAACTTCTCCCTCATTCTCTCTGAATTAATTTGCACCTGTAACCCTTTGCCGCTTGCATCAGTAATTGCAATTAAATATGTGTACACAGTCATCATATGTGGTGATGAGAAAAAAACTAATTTTCTGCACTTTAACTCCGCCCATGTAAGGGATCATCCTTGCATTGCCGGTCCCAAGCCCAGATAAAGGAGGAGGGTTGTGTTAGGCTTCCGACAGCCAGCGTAAAACTTCGTCGGATTTTACAACATGGATTACAAAAATTATGAGCATTGCTTTGGGGCGTTCCCGCCTAGCGACGTGCTGCAGAGCCCGAATGCAGTAATAAGTAAGCAAGGGCCACTACATTTTCGTCCGAATGTAGTGAATCAATTGCAGAGAGGGTTCCCATATCATGAACGGGTGTGGGTAAAGAAGTTAGTCCCGCTACATTGCCGCCCGAATGTAGTGAAAAATTTTCAGAGAGGGTCTCCGCATTTTGATTATGGACGGATGCGGGGGTAAGGAAGCTAGTCGTAGATAATAAGATTCGTATTGGTTCTTGGGATATCGAAACATTATCGGGTAAGCTAATGGAGGTGGTAGATACTATGATTTGGAGAAAGATTCATATTCTATGTTTACAAGAGACAAAATGGGTTGGAGAAAAAGCAAAGGAGATAGAGGATACAGGTTTTAAATTATGGTACTCAGGTAAAGAAAAGGCTCGAAACATAATTGGTATTATCATAAACAAAGATTTAAAGGAGAGTGTAGTAGACATACAACGATATGGTGACCGAATCATGACGTTGAAATTAGTGTTAGGAGCAGAGGTTTTGAATATAGTTTGTGCTTCCGCACCCCAAGTAGGACTAGAAGATAGTATAAAGACAGTTTTTTGGGAAGAGTTAGATAAGGTGTTTCAAAAGATTCCACAAAGGGAGATGATTTGTTTAGGAGGAGATTTAAATGGACATGTCGGTAAAGAGGCATTAGGATATCAAGGGATTCATGGAAACTTTGGTTTTGGGGATATAAACGAGGAAGGTAGGGAGATTAAATTTTGCTATGTCATTTGATCTCTTTGTAGTCAATACAATCTTCAAAAAACGAGATGAACATTTAATTACTTATAAGAGTGGCTTATCACAAACACAAATTGATTACTTTATTTGTCGAAAAAAAGATAGAGCGTGTTGTAAAGATTGTAAGGTAATTCTAGGAGAAAGCTTAATCACCCAACATCGACTTTTAGTTATGGATTTACAAATAAAAAAGTGGACAAAGAAGAAAAGAGTGCATCGAGCTATTCGGACTAAATGGTAGAACCTCAAAAGCGAGAAAGAAGATATATTTAAACAGAAAGTCCTTTAAGGAGATGTTTGGAATTATGTTGGCACACCCTGTAATATGTGAAACAATATGGCTATACATATTAGGAAAGTGGCGAAAGATGTGTTAGGGGTATCTAAGGGAGGTGTACCGGCACAAAAAGAAGCTTGGTGGTGGAGTGAAGTAGTACAAAATAAAATCAAGGCAAAGAGGGCATATTACAAATTACATTATGCTAAGAAAACTAGTGAAACTTTAGAAGCTTATAAGAAAGCAAAGAAGGAAGCGAAAAAGGCCGTTAGTGAAGCAAAAGCTAAGATTTGGGATGACTTATATAAAAAACTCAACTCAAAAGAGGGTGAAAGAGATATTTTTAGGATAGCTAGGGCTAGAGATAAGAAAACTAAAGATCTTAATTATGTTAGATGCATAAAAGACGAGGAGGAAAAAATTCTAGTGGCAAATGATGATATAAGAAATAGATGGAAAAACTGTTTTTATAATCTTTTTAATGAAAATAAAGATGTTAGTATTAGTTTAGGAGATTTAGCCAAGTCAGAAAAGTATATAAACCACAATTTCTACCGACGTATTCAAAAGAATGAAGTCAAAGAGGCTCTTAAACATATGAAGAGTGGTAAATCGGTAGGACCAGATAATATTCCTATAGAAGTTTGGAAAATACTAGGAGAAATGGGAATCACTTGGCTCACAAGACTATTTAATGAAATATGGAAAAACCAAAAGATGCCCGAGGAATGGAGAACAAGTACACTTATACCCATATATAAGAACAAGGGAGACGTCATACTATGAAATTATGGGAAAGAATTATCGAACGTAGGTTAAGACAAGTATCAAGTACAACACAGAACCAATTTGGATTTATGCCAGGCAGATCTACTATTTAAGCGATTCACCTTTTGAGACATCTTATGGAACATTTTAGAGCAAAAAAGAAAGACCTTCACATGATATTTATTGATCTAGAAAAAGCTTATGATAGGGTACCGAGGGAGGTTCTTTGGAGAACTTTAGAAAAAAGAGGTATCCCATTGACATATATTAACCTTATAAGAGACATGTATGATGGTGCAAAAACATGTGTGAGGACTCATGAAGGAACGACAGACTTCTTTGAAGTTAATATTGGGTTACATCAAGGATCAACTTTAAGTCCATACTTATTTATAATGGTGATGGATGAGTTAACAAAACATATTCAAGATGAAGTACCTTGGTGTATGTTATTTGCAAATGACATTGTATTAGTGGAGGAGTCTAAGGAAAAAGTTAATAGAAAATTAGAACTATGGAGAGAAACATTAGAAAGCAAAGGCCTCCGACTTAGTAGAACAAAGACAGAATATATGGAATGTAAGTTTGATCATTTGGCTACTTCAGAGGACATAGAAATTAAAATTGGCACACATTGCATTCCCCAAAAGAAAAGTTTTAAATACCTAGGGTCAATTTTTCAAAGTGATGGAAGAATTGATGGAGATGTTACACATAGAATTAATGCTGGTTGGTTAAAATGGAGAGGAGCATCAGGTATTCTTTGTGAGAAGAAGATACCATTAAAATTAAAAGGTAAATATTATAGAGCAGCAATTAGGCCTGTCATGTTTTATGGTTCTGAGTGTTGGGCAGTACAAGAAACGACCGTATACATAATGAGGTTACTAGAAACAAATTAGGAGTGGCACCAATAGAGGATAAAATGAGAGAACATCGTTTAAGATGGTTTGGACATATAGAACGAAGATCAGATGAAGAACCTGTAAGAAGGGTAGAGAAACTAAATTTGGAAAGTATTAAAAGAGGTAGAGGACGACCACAAAAGTGTTGGAAAGAAACAATAAAGAATGATCTAGCTTATTGGGAGTTAACTGCTAACATGGCACACGATAGGGATCTGTGGAAACAAAGAATCCATGTAGCCGACCCCGTCTAGTGTGGGAAAAGGCTTAGTTGTTGTTGTTGTTGTTGTAGTCAGCATATTAAACTCAAGTTCATGCCCATCACTCATTTATTCTTTTGATTCCAAGTTGACGCAACTCCAAGATTCTTGAGTTGTTTTTCTCTTTGATGACTTTTGAAGTGACTTCAGGAGGATTCAATGATAAGACTGGATATGAGCGAATACATGGAGCGGCATACAGTGCACAAGCTGATAGGCTCACCCCCTGGGTACGTAGGATTTGGTGAAGGAGGCACATTAACAGAAGCTGTTAGAAGGGGGCCTTTCACCGTTGTTTTGCTTGACGAAATAGAAAAAGCTCATCCAGATATATTTAATATTCTGTTACAAGTGTTTGAGGATGGTCACCTTACAGATTCTCAGGTATACCTCATCCTCGTGGTATTCTTGCTTCAGTTTGTAGACAGAATAATATATACTCTCAACGAACTTGTCATCAATGTTTTTTTTCTTTTCTTTTTGAGGGACATGGTTGTTTCCGTTATTTTGTTATCCTTTCCCTCATGTAAGATCAAAAAGGCATTACAGAGCTTTCTTTCCCCAGGGTCGAAAAGTTTCATTCAAAAACACGTTGATTATCATGACGTCAAATGTGGGATTTATGGCCATTGCAAAAGGGGGACACAGCAACTTTGGTTTCATGGTTGCAGAGGAAGGCGATTCAAGCTACTCTGCCATTAAAGACCTGGTTATGGAGGAGTTAAAAGCATACTTTTGGACGGAATTACTCAGAGTTCGCCCACTGGAAAAGGAACAGGTATCGATTTTGCTGATTAATTTGACTTTGCTCTTACATCCTATAGTTCATACCAATTCCATTAAACTGTTACTACGTTACTATCAAAAGCAGCGGTCCAGTTATAGTATAGGCACTGTGTCAAATGTTGATGATTAAGAGTCTAGTCTCTCATTTACAAAGTCTGCATGGATTTGGTCCTCATTTGGTGAGGTTAAACTGCAAATTGATGGATTATTCTTCAATGATGGATTTGATCTTTGGGTACACTGGTTTAGTTGCATTCTTGCGAAACTTGGGGGCCAAATTTAAATTGCTGATCCCTTCTACCATTATCGCTTTAGAGCAATGATGGTTTATACAATCGAACATTTATCAACGCTTCCTCCGCTTCTCAACATGGCTAAATTTGTGTGTGTTGATTAACCACTATCTGCTTGTAGAATCACGTGGCCTTTTAGTTACTTTGGAGTCTGTTGACACGGTGAAACTCTGAATTCAGATGCTTCAGATTCTTGAGTTGATGCTTTCGGAGACCAGGAGCAGGCTATCACAACTGGGGATCAGACTGGAGGTATCCGATGCGATCAAGAACCTCATGTGCGAACAAGGTTACGACTGCAGCTACGGTGTGCGGCCTCTAAGAAGGGCTGTACCTCTTATGCTTGAAGATGTGATAAGCGATGCACTACTTGCCGGAGACTACAGACCAGGTGATACCATCCTTGTTGATGTTGATTCTGCTGGATACCCATTTGTCACAAACCCATCAGATTGAAGCATACGGCTATCATCGACTTCCTCGCGAATTTGAGAGCTTCCTTTGGCCACAAAATGCGTAGCTTCCTGGAGCTTCGTTTTGTATAGTATTTACTGTATATGCTATTCTTTGCAACTGTTGTAAGCCTGGAATCATCTTACTGCAGTTGCCTTGTATCCTACCACACGTATACTAATGAGGACGAAGATTGAGCTTCCTTTGGCCACAAAATGCGTAGCTTCCTGGAGCTTCACTGTATATGCTATTCTTTGCAACTGTTGTAAGCCTGGAATCATCTTACTGCAGTTGCCTTGTATCCTACCACACGTATACTAATGAGGACGAAGATTCTTTATGATATCGTTCGCAAAGGAACTCATTCATTCACCTTGGTAAAGAGAATTATTTTCTTGCTCTGTGAGAAATTAGGGTGTCTGTGTGGTGTTTTTCGTGCAACACTCTTGGGGGCATGGAAGAATCTTTCTGATTTCCTTAACAGTTAACAAGAAGAGTCGTTCTTGCAGCAGGAGTTTTTTTTTTGCCGATTATGCAGAAAGGGCTCTTCCTTTTCTCAAATAGAACTCAAGTTTCACCATTTTCAAATGCGTTTTCTGCCACCAATGTTAAAGTAGAAAGGACAAAACAACCTTTTGTAAGAAGCCAGAAGTTGCAGAGTAGGACAGTTTCTCCCTTTCTTTGTCAACCCTTCAAAGCTGATGCATCAATATAATACGAAGGCCATCTTCAGTCAATTATTGTGATCCGTATTTATCTCCCTTTACTATGTAATTGCATTCCAAAATATGAGGGCCATGTGCAACCGTTCATAACAAATCAGTAACTCCTGTGCAATGCTAGGGCACTCATCCCGTGGGCTGATACTGGCATTGGCTTGTACAGGGAGTTTCCCATGGGACCCAAATCACGACTGTCCTGCCCTATTTCATTAGGCTCAACCCCCTTTTGTGCACTGATATGCATGGTTGGCAGAAAAATACCTAATTTTGTAAAATATTCTTGAGGTAGGATTTTCTTTCTCTCCTGAGAAATGGACAATTTCTGCTTTATCGAAATTTTTGTTTCATGTGCATGGACGGCCAGCTGCTGTTGCTATTGAAGAATTTGGACACAAGAAGAATATGCGTCATTATTTGCTACCACATTCCAACGAATCACTTCAGCAGATTCAATAGCTGTTCTCAACTCTTCTTATGTTTGTGACCAAGAACCAGACTTAGTTGAGGTATATGCAAACCTTGCATCTACATTTGTTCACTGCAGTCATAAGGTATTATCTCCATTTTTTTTTTGAAGCATCTGTTTTCCTTCTTCCGTTCTAATATGATCGTGGTGCAACTCTGCTCAGATTGGATATATTTTGTTTCTACTCATATATGTTCCAGGATGTTATGGTAGCATGTGGTTCACTGCTTGAGACATCTTTTCAGAAAGCAGCTATATGTTGCACAGCAATGCACCGGGGAGCAGCATTATCTGCATTGTCTTACATGTCATGTAAATATCAATCACTAGTGATCTTCTGTAATTACTTTGGATTACTCAGAGTTATTTAAGCTTCAAAATTTTATGCATCAATCATACACTGTGTGACGTTGCTCTTCTAATATGAGGATGGATGCACAATATGCACGTGTGTGTGCACAAGGGTGTGGACATGTGCATGTGGCTTCAAGGTTGGACAGCCCCAACTCGTGTGCCCAATACCTTACATGTGTTAGTGCAATAGAGCCTAATTGTTGTCTGATTATTTCTCAAAAATGTGCGTCTGCATTTGTATATTCTTACCATACATTTCAACAGCTACTTCTATTATTTGTTTCAAATGCTGCAGCCTTTAGTTTTTCATGTATTGCCTATGTCATAACATAGACCTACTGCAGGTTTCTTAGAAGCAGCATTTACTTCAATTTTGGAATCAACCTCATGTGCCATTGAGGGTTCATTCAGTGCGATGGCAATCCAAATTTGCTGTCAGAGCGGTGAAGGACTAATATCTAATGTGGTGTATGCTTTACTGGGTGTCTCAGTAATGTCAAGGGTAAATGAATTTCTTTTTCTATGGTGGAATGACCAGCATCATTTTCTCTTTTCTTTTCCCATTTGCTCTTTTGGTTATAGTTATGAGGTGAGCAATACTTCACTCCTTAACAAGTTATGTTTTTTTATTTTTGTATTGTAGTCTCATTATCTGCTAACATGGCACACGATAGGGATGTGTGAAAACAAAGAATCCATGTAGCCGACCCCGTCTAGTATGGGAAAAGGCTTAGTTGTTGTTGTTGTTGTTGTTGTAGTCTCGTTATCTAACTCCATCCATGTAAGGGATCACCCTTGCATTGCCGGTCCCAAGCCCGGATAAAGGAGGAGGGTTGTGTTAGGTTTTCGACAGCCAGCGTAAAACTTCGTCAGATTTTTATAACATGGATTACAAAAATTATGAGCATTGCTTTGGGGCGTCCCCGCCTAACGACGTGTTGCAGAGCCCGAATGCAGTAATAAGTAAGCAAGGGCCACTACATTTTCGTCCGAATGTAGTGAATCAATTGCAGAGAGAGTTCCCACAACATGGACGGGTGTGGGTAAAGTAGTTAGTCCCACTACATTGCCGCCCGAAGGTAGTGAAAAATTTTCAAAGAGGGTCTCTGCATTTTGATTATGTACGGATGCGGGGGGTAAGGAAGCTAGTCCTAGATAATAAGATTCGTATTGGTTCTTGGAATGTCGAAACATTATCGGGTAAGCTAATGGAGGTGGTAGATACTATGATTCGGAGAAAGATTCATATTCTATGTTTACAAGAGACAAAATGGGTTGGAGAAAAAGCAAAGGAGATAGAGGATACAGGTTTTAAATTATGGTACTCAGGTAAAGAAAAGGCTCGAAACGGAGTTGGTATTATCATAAATAAAGATTTAAAGGAGAGTGTAGCAGACATACAACGATATGGTGACCGAATCATGACATTGAAATTAGTGTTAGGAGCAGAGGTTTTGAATATAGTTTGTGCTTACTCACCCCAAGTAGGACTAGAAGATAGTATAAAGACAGTTTTTTGGGAAGAGTTAGATAAGGTGTTTCAAAAGATTACACAAAGGGAGATGATTTGTTTAGGAGATTTAAATGGACATGTCGGTAAAAAGGCATTAGGATATCAAGGGATTCATGGAAACTTTGGTTTTGAGGATATAAACGAGGAAGGTAGGGAGATTTTAAATTTTGCTATGGCATTTAATCTCTTTATAGTCAATACAATCTTCAAAAAACAAGATGAACATTTAAGTACTTATAAGAGTGGCTTATCACAAACACAAATTGATTATTTTATTTGTAGGAAAAAAGATAGAGCGTGTTGTAAAGATTGTAAGGTAATTCTAGGAGAAAGCTTAACCACCCAACATCGACTTTTAATTATGGATTTACAAATAAAAAAATAGACAAAGAAGAAAAGAGTGCATCGAGCTATTCGGACTAAATGGTGGAACCTCAAAAGCGAGAAAGAAGATATATTTAAACAGAAAGTCCTTCAAGGAGATGTTTGGAATTATGTTGGCACACCTTGTGATATGTAGAACAATATGGCTATACATATTAGGAAAGTGGCGAAAGATGTGTTAGGGGTATCTGAGGGAGGTGTACCAGCACAAAAGGAAGCTTGGTGGTGGAGTGAAGTAGTACAAAATAAAATCAAGGCAAAGAGGGCATGTTACAAAGTACATTATGCTAAGAAAACTAGTGAAACTTTAAAAGCTTATAAGAAAGCAAAGAAGGAAGCGAAAAAGGCCGTTAGTGAAGCAAAAGCTAAGATTTGGGATGACTTATATAAAAAACTCAACTCAAAAGAGGGTAAAAGAGATATTTTTAAGATAGCTAGGGCTAGAGATAAGAAAACTAAAGATCTTAATTATGTTATATGCATAAAAGACGAGGATGAAAAAATTATAGTGGCAAATGATGATATAAGAAATAGATGAAAAAACTATTTTTATAATCTTTTTAATGAAAATAAAGATGTTAGTATTAGTTTAGGAGATTTAGCCAAGTCAGAAAAGTATATAAACCATAATTTCTACCGACTTATTCAAAAGAATGAAGTCAAAGAGGCTCTTAAACATATGAAGAGTGGTAAATCGGTAGGACCAGATAATATTCCTATAGAAGTTTGGAAAATACTAGGAGAAATGGGAATCACTTGGCTCACAAGACTATTTAATGAAATATGAAAAAACCAAAAGATGCCCGAAGAATAGAGAGCAAGGACACTTATACCCATATATAAGAACAAGGGAGACATTCAAAATTGTGCGAATTATCGAGGTATCAAGTTAATGAGTCATACTATGAAATTATGGGAAAGAATTATCGAACGTAGGTTAAGACAAGTATAAGTACAACAGAGAACCAATTTGGATTCATGCAAGGCATATCTACTATTGAAGCGATTCACCTTTTGAGACGTCTTATGGAACATTTTAGAGCAAAAAAGAAAGACCTTCACATGATATTTATTAATCTAGAAAAAGCTTATGATAGGGTACCGAAGGAGGTTCTTTGGAGAACTTTGGAAAAAAGAGGTATCCCATTGACATATATTAACCTTATAAGAGACATGTATGATGGTGCAAAAACATGTGTGAGGACTCATGAAGGAACGACAGACTTCTTTGAAGTTAATATTGGGTTACATCAAGGATCAACTTTAAGTCCATACTTATTTATAATGGTGATGGATGAGTTAACAAAACATATTCAAGATGAAGTACCTTGGTGTATGTTATTTGCATATGACATTGTATTAGTGGAGGAGTCTAAGGAAAAAGTTAATAGAAAATTGAAACTATGGAGAGAAACATTAGAAAACAAAGGCCTCTAACTTAGTAGAACAAAGACTGAATATATGGAATGTAAGTTTGATCATTTGGTTACTTCAGAGGACATGAAAATTAAAATTGGCACACATTGCATTCCCCAAAAGGAAAGTTTTAAATATCTAGGGTCAATTTTTCAGAGTGATGGAAGAATTGATAGAGATGTTACACATAGAATTAATGCTGGTTGGTTAAAATGGAGAGGAGCATCAGGTATTCTTTGTGATAAGAAGATATCATTGAAGTTAAAAGGTAAATATTATAGAGCAGCAATTAGGCCTGTCATGTTTTATGGTTTTGAGTGTTGGGCAGTTAATCATCAACATGTACAAAAGATGTCTGTGACAGAAATGAAGATGTTGAGATGGATGAGTGGTCATACAAGAAAAGACCGTATATATAATGAGGTTATTATAAACAAATTAGGAGTGGCACCAATAGAGGATAAAATGAGAGAACATCGTTTAAGATGGTTTGGACATATAGAAAGAAGATCAAAAGAAGAACCTGTAAGAAGGTTAGAAAAACTAAATTTGGAAAGTATTAAAAGAGGTAGAGGACGAGCACAAAAGTGTTGGAAAGAAACAATAAAGAATGATCTAGCTTATTGGGAGTTAACTGCTAATATGGCACACGATAGGGATCTGTGAAAACAAAGAATCCATGTAGCCGACCCCGTCTAGTATGGGAAAAGGCTTAGTTGTTGTTGTTGTATTGTAGTCTCATTATCTAACTTCGCCCATGTAAGGCATCACCCTTGCATGGCCAGTCCCAAGCCTGGATAAAGGAGGAAGGTTGCGTTAGACTTCTGACAACCAGCGTAAAACTTTGTCGGACTTATTTACCATGGATTCTATAAACTATGATAGGGCTATGTGGAAACAAAGAATCCATGTAGCCAACCCCATCTAGTATGGAAAAAGGCTTAGTTGTTGTTGTTGTAGTCTCATTATCTCTTTTGTTGCCAATACATGTCTCAGGATGTTCCAGAAGAGTTAATTGGTGCTACGCCTTATTTTATTCTCATCACACAATTGCAAAATCTTGTGTTTATTTTGGATGTTGGAACTTGGAAGTTTTGTTGTTGTTGAATCTTACAAACTATAAGAAGGCACTGATACTTCCGAAATACACTTCTTTGAACAATGCAATATGGGCAAAAGTTATCCTGTTAGGTTGTTAAATCATGTTAATATTTCATTTTCCAGATGGCACGTGTCACTAACATACTTTCCACATAAAAGAAATCAGTTGCAAATTTTCTACCTCTGGAGCCTTATAACGTTCATATTTTTCCTAGGTTCACAAATTAGCAACAATACTGCTACAAGTCGCAGCATTATGTTGTTTGACTGAAAGAACATCCATGAAAGCAGTTCTCTGTTGGGATTCTCTGCATGGATGGTTGCAGTCAGCGGTCAGTCTCTCTCTCTCACTCACTTGCACATGCTAGTGAATGGGTCTATCTAATATTGGATCTTTTGACATGCGTTGCAAACCTAGGTGCAAGCTTTGCCATCTGAATATCTAAAGCCAGGGGAGGTGGATATTTTGGTGCCACTCTGGTTGCAGGCTCTTGCAAGTGCGGCTGCAGACTATATTGACAGCATGAACTCTTTAGGCGGGAAAAAGAACCATGGCCATAGGCAGGGTAAAGGGGGAAGAGCTTTGAAACACATAATCAGAGACTTTGCCGACACACATCGCAATATACCAGCTTTGACTTGATCCTGCATGTGGTATAGATTACCTTCTGTATAGTGATTCCATACCAGATTGGCTATTCATCTAAGGTGCTTGCCTGCACTGGCCAATCCTGTTTAACGGGAACTGTAAATGGAAGGCGTACGTAGATTTTGGTTTCTATTCATCGTTTTCTTCGATGGTGTAATATAATATGATATTCTGAATGCAGATGTAGGCATCCGTTTTTTCCATGTAAAGGGTAAACACTGGTGCATAAATTTTGTAATATTCTGCTCATTGGTTTAATAAATCCAATTCTTTTTTCGGTGTAATGCATCTGCATGAAGTTTTGTTTGTAAGAAAGAAGGCTTCTTTTGCCACGATAAAGACCTCTTTCAAGCTTCGCTTAATTATCTGATTCTTTTTTGAGAAATGGGCGTCTTGTTTGCACAAGGAGCCATGGCTCTCCTCAGTTGGGGATCCTCAAGTTTCCCAAGACACAAGCTAATCGTGGTGAGAGGGGTGGGTCGTGGAACACAATTTGGGCACTAGTGAGTGCATCACATTCTCATTAAAGCTCGTAGTCTCATTTCTAGTGGTCGATCTTACTCACTGAATTTAAGGGAAAGGCTCTGTAAGCCTTTTAGCCGTGAGGCCTATTGGTGCCTGTTCAATCGTAGGCCCTTTGGTTTGAACTTATTCTTGTAGAAGCGTTAATTTAGAGGTTGATTGTGTCTCTCACCTTCAAAACATATCTTAGTCAAGCTGAAAATCCCCACAGGTTGTACTTCGTCCACCAGAGTCTATTGACATTGAGTCTTCCCTTTAGCCGCTCTGCTCTTTTCTTAAGTGTTGCAGAACCTAAACCCCGTTCGTGGAAGTTTCCATATAAGTAGGCAGCCCATGCACGACCAAGTTTTGCCCTCGTGACTGAGTTGAAGTGATACACTCACTGGGCTCCGTAAGTGTCTATTACCATTATACTGCACTATGATGTTTTGGTCATGTTACAATGAAAGTATGAATGAACGATCCCAATCACCTTAGATGAGTATTAGTTTGCTTGGAAGATGTTTCTCTCGCGGGTAAACTAGACGGGCCATTATATACCTCCACTCACCCTGTTGTTCGCCTATGCAATGCAATTGAGCCGAATCTTTTCGACTGCATAGGCCACCCTTCAAGTTCGAGTACAACAACATAGAGCTCCCTCAGATTTTGATGAGAGCACACTTTATTCGAAGCACCCCTTATTGATATAGCCCCTTGTTGAAAGATCCGCCTTCTTAAGCCAGTTCCTTCACAGTTTTTTCTTTTTGGGGGTTGTGGTGTGTCCCATTTCACCCACTTCGTTAGCTTTTCTTTTCTGAAGTTATGGACACTCATTTGGATAAGAAGGAATTGATAGTCGGAGATGACCGAGATTCAGAAAAATCAATGACCTCCATGATGTACAATACTACCAATCATCAATGATCTACATAATGCTAATGCTGATCGGCCATCAGGGTTGCCCTCGCTCCCGTGCCACTGCTACATTCATGGCGGCATTGCTAATGGAATTCAAGGAACATTCACGTGGTAAACTCACTTCTTATATTCCTCTGAAGATGGCCGAGTTGGTCTAAGGCGCCAGTTTCAGGTACTGGTCCGAAAGGGCATGGGTTCGAATCCCATTCTTGACAAGGTGTCCTAGAATTTTCTTGGATTTCTGGAATTGAAGAGATCGCATCCACCAGACACTTCCCCCCATAAACAAAAGCGGACCTAGACTTAAATTTAAAACGATAATTTTGTGGCAGTTTTTCTCCCTATTGAAATGTCGCTAATACACAACCAACTAATTATTTCGCAGTAGAGATCAGTTGTATTCACTGGTGAAGTCTCTCTTGAGCTTAATCCTTTCTTTCTTTTTTGGTACAAGAGGAGACCGAAGCCTAACACACACATGCGCCCTCTGGGAGTCAAACTCCAACTCCCTACCAATAGCAATGGCGGTAGAGCTGAATTCTTATTACAGTAGTATTGGGTTCGTCATCATTTTCTTGCATTGTCGAGTCAGGCTTGTTCTAAATCTCTTCAAATTATGTGATCGCTGCTTTCACCTACGTACCACCAACCTTCTGCATTTGTTTATATTAGCTTTTACGAGTTGGCTTCTCTGCTCACTATCACCGTGCTTGCAAATTGGTGCCTTAGATGGTTAGACAATGGCAGGAATTTGTAAATACTGCACAAGTTGGAAATGGAAGAAGTGGGCTTTTGTATAATTATCCAGGGTTGACATTTATTGTTGGTAGCATGAAAATGGGGATTAGCTTATGTTATCTACTACTTGATGATGCTCAATTAGATTCTGCAGCATGATCTGATCATGGTCCAGCTTCTTTAGCTGTCCTCCATCTGCAAAAACAAAGAACAGCTATGGACTCGTCTTGAATCTTCCTCCTGCTTGTCCCTCCCGACCAAAATATTAAAAGTGAGAATGACATGAAGTCAAGCAGGCTGGTATGCTATCCAGCCCGCAGAGCAGAGCTGCAATAACAAAGCCTGGGTCTAGCTTTCACTCTTCAAGTATTTGTGAAGATTGAGATCTTTTAGCGAATCATACGCTTCACCAGCATTCCTCTTTACTTTTCGGCCGGAAAAGCAGAATACGGCAACCTAAGTGCAAGCATGAGAGTTCCCGTTGCCCAGATGAGATAGCGGAATCACAAACTTGCGAAATTAATCTGAAGTCACCTGGAAGCATGGGGGCTATTGCAGGCAACATGGTGATGAATGCAATGAGTACGCACTTAGTATAACCGGAGTTTCAAGAACAGCAGATAAGCATGGAATACTAGGATGAGGAGTGGATGAAAACAGGAAAAGAAATGCTCATTGTTGATGAACGCAGCTCCCATCTTTATTATACTGATTGTATGATCATGTAAACTATTTGGAGATCAAATTCAAGCGTTCCTCTAGCATTTCACAGACACAGCCTTCTTAAGAGGGGAATGCATGCTTTGACGCTAGCTCATTAGCATGATCATCATCTTTTTTCTGCACACATTTTTTGGACATCATAAGAGAATGAAGTTTGTTAGGCAAGAAAAAACAGCCATGAGAAACCTCGAAACTCTACTTCCGGTAACAAGTTGTGCCCATCTTCCTCAGGTCATGAAGCTCGCTGCAGAAACTTTTCCACTGTCACTGGTGTTCACGTGGAATATGGGCGAACCTGTGTAACTGGAAGTTCTTACATAATAGATGCTCTACAGCGTTTATGTGCAATTCCCCTCTCTTATGTACTTCTCTTATTGGCTAATAATACCTCTGGGGTACATCATAGAAAAGAAACCTCTAGTGAACAGAGCAAGCGTTCTCCTTGCAACATGAGTTATCTTATAACATCTGGTGCAGCTTGCCTTTTGCCTGCCAAGTTGCGTCCTGGAGGCCTTTGTGCAGGTTCGAGAAACCCGGAGCACTCACAATCAAACAGAAATTATAAGCATCGAACCACCTTCACTCAACTGAGTTAAATCTTGTTCAATGGCCTCCTAGAAATGCTCAATATGAGCAAGTTCCCGCCAGCTGCAATGTCGTCTTTTTATGTGTCCCTTAGAGAACCGTTTCTCGCAAAAGACATGAAATCAAACCACTTGCACGAAGGGAGAGAGAGAGAGAGAGAGGGAGTGACTACAACAGAAAAGAAACTTTCTTATTCCAATTCGAGCACAACAGGAGCAATAACAACCAAACGTCCGTACAGTTCATCTTACAAGAAGGAAGTTGATTCCGAGAAGAGAAGCAGAGGACGATCATCATCGCCATGCAGATTCCGTCGAGAAACAGAAAACAGCTGTTTTACCTTTCTCATCCCGTCCTACCTAATAGATTAATGAAAGGGAGAAGGAAAAGGGAAAAGGAAAGGGATAAAATAGATGGCAGAACAAAATGAACACTCTCGGAATCCAAAGGTAGGAGGATAACATGAAGCAGCTAACAAAATGCAACGATACTTATTCAGTACTAGAAGATGGATGGAGGAGACCACTTACTTGATCATGAGTGGGATAAGGGAAGCAAAAGAAAGAAGCAAATTTGTTGGAAGAGGCAGTAAGAAGGGAGGTGGGTGGAAGCAGGTCAGGTGGATGCAGCGGCCGGGAGGTCCTTGATCCAGGGATCGAGTGGCTTGCCGATCGAGTAGACGATGAATCCGATCTTCCTGAGCTCTTCGACCTTGACGACGTTGCGGCCGTCGAAGATGAAGGCTGGCTTCTCCATATTGTCATAGATCTTCTGGTAGTCGAGGCTCTTGAACTCGTCCCACTCCGTGAGGATGCAAACCCCATGAGCGCCTTTGGCGGCCTCGTACGCGTCCCAGACGATTGAGACCTGCTTCGACGCGGCGGTGGGGCTGCTCGGCACGAGGTGCTGCGGGTGATCCCAATCGAACTTGTTGGTCGCCAGGTCTCTCCGGATCTGCTCCTCTGTCACCTGAGGGTCGTAGATGCTCAGCTGCGCTTTGTCTCCGAGCAGCCCGTGGCACACGTCGATCGCCGCCGTCTCCCTCGTGTCCCCGGTGTCCTTTTTGAACGCGAACCCCAGGATCGCAATCTTCTTCCCGGAGACCGTGTTGAACATCGACGACACGACCCGGTTGACGAATCGACTCTTCTGGTAGTCGTTGATGTGCACGACCTGCTTCCAGTAGTTCGCCACCTCCGTCAAGCCGTTGCACTCGCAAATGTACACAAGATTGAGGATATCCTTCTGAAAGCAGGATCCGCCAAACCCGACGCTAGCGTTTAGGAAACGAGATCCGATCCGCGAGTCCTTGCCGACGGCGTACGCGACCTCTGATACATCAGCACCGGTGGCCTCACAGAGGGCCGAGATGGCGTTGACGGAGGAGATCCGCTGGGCCAGGATCGCATTGGCCGCGAGCTTAGAGAGTTCCGCCGACCACAGGTTCATGGTGATGATCTGATCCTCGGGGACCCAGCGAGCGTAAACGTCCTTGAGCGCCTGGACGGCCTTCCGTCCCTCCGGCGTCTCTCGCCCGCCGATAAGCACTCGATCCGGGTTCTTTAGATCTTCGATTGCCGTCCCTTCGGCCAGGAACTCCGGATTCGAGAGGATCTGGAAATTGATCCCCCGGCTGTTGTGCGTCAGTATCTTCTCGATTGCCTCCGCCGTCTTCACCGGCACGGTCGACTTCTCCACCACAATCTTGTCGGACTTGGCCACATCGGCGATCATTCGGGCAGCGCTCTCCCAGTAAGTGAGATCCGCGGCCTTGCCAGCGCCGAGCCCGCGCGTCTTAGTGGGGGTGTTAACGGAGACGAAGACGATCTCGGCATCAGCGACGTGGGTCTCGACGTCGGAGCTGAAGAAGAGGTTGCGGTTGCGGCAATTCTTGACCACCTCATCCAGCCCAGGCTCGAAGATGGGTAGCCGATCGCTATTCCAAGCATTGATGCGAGACACGGAGATGTCGACGACCACCACCTGGACATCGGGGCACTTGTAGGCGATCATGGCCATGGTCGGGCCGCCCACATACCCGGCGCCGATGCAGCAGATCTTGACCATCTCGATCCTCTAATACTTTCCTGAGAGTGAGTTTGCTCCCCTTGGACCAACCAACTAAGAGAGCGAAAGAGAGAAAATGGGGCGTTGAGGGAGTGAAGTATGAAGGACAGATCGAAAGGAATGAATATATATATAGCAGAGAGCGGAGGAAGGAAGAAAGGGAAGGCACCGTTCGTTCACACAAGATGCGGACGAGAATGCGCGTGGGTGAGCGTGAATCGTATTGGAGGCGCACCACCGACGCGGTGAAAGGCCGGCCAATTGTATCTTGCACAAGCCACGAGACGGTTTTAGGAGAAGAAGCCAACGTAATGGGCAGAACAAGCACGGCACGACCTATTCATTCTTGAATGAGGTCGATGGGTGGGTGAGCTCAGGCAGTGGCCAGTTGGAGAGGTAGGCATCTTCCTCTCAAAACCAGTCCGTCGGTTTTAACGGGAACCAAACTGAACCAGATCCAAAACCGATTCAAATCATAATCGGTAGTTCTTCCTTGCATGGAACCAAACCAGAACTCATACATTTCAAACTGCCGGTTGTGATTTTATTTCATAATATTTTTATATATTTTGAATGTTTTTGGTTCCAACCGAGACCATAACCCAAAACTACCATTTAAGAACCATATCTACAGTGGCAGACCCAATAAATTTTTAAGTGAAATACACTTATATTTCAAGTGAGATGCACTTATTTCTCTATACAAAATGATAAACCTTACAAGGTGAGAGACATAAGAATGTCTCACCTCGCCCTAAATTGGGTCCATTGGAACACCGTGAAAACAAACTAGATTGCCGTTCATGGTTTCCGAATGCCCAGAACTGAACATGTCTAGGTGGGGGTCTTGTTCATTGAAGGTGTGCATTGCTGGTGCTGCTAAGAATATGCCTTAGAGCTGAATTGCACTCCATTGTTTGTCACTAATGCCACTTTTTGAGTCACTAATTTTTTCCTTCAGTTTGCAGCGTCTGTAGCAATTAAATTAAACTTGGAAACAGATTTAATAAACCGATGACTTGGATACAGCTTGATGTCTAGGTCCCATCAATTCTCATGATGCACCTCAAAATTTCAAAAATCTTAACTTAAAGTCTATCGCTCATAGTTAGATTCATGAGTTCACCCGCCCGAAACCGGGCTATTCTCCCCCCACCCCCCTTTGTAGATCTGTCACTGCAGACAGGCTTGTCTTTGTGCTTATGACGGAGGCATGAAGCTATGGATGCCCCTGGTGTCGAACTTGAGGCCAACATCACATGAGTCTAGACCTCTGCCAGGTGGGCTAACACCCGGAGCACAAATGAGGAGGCATATTTATCTTAATGTGTCGGTCTTGAAAACTAAAAGGAGAAAAGAAACGAAAATGTGGTATTTTATAGAAGCATGCACTGCCCCTAAAGCTAATATTGCATCTCTTAGATATAGATCAAGCTTGTTGGTGCGTAGCTCTCACCTGTGGACAGCAATTCAAAGGAGTTCAACTTAATTATTCTAACTGATTGCATGCTGGCATCAACAGTTGATTCTATGGCTATCAGCTTCAAACAGCTCCTATTCAGCATAGATACACATAGCAGAGCGTTTCAATTAGAAAGTAAAAGAAGATACAACAACTAAGCCTTTTTCCATACTAGACGGGGTCGGCTACATGGATTCTTTGTTTCCACAGATCCCTATCGTGTGCCATGTTAGCAATTAACTCACAATAAGCTAGATCATTCTTTATTGTTTCTTTCCAACACTTTTGTGGTCGTCATCTACTTTTTTTAATACTTTCCAAATTTAGTTTTTCATACCTTCTTACATGTTCTTCTTTTGATTTTTATGTTCAAACCATCTTAAACGATATTCTCTCATTTTATCCTCTATTGGTGCCACTCCTAATTTGTTTCTAATAACCTCATTATGTATACGGTTTTTTCTTGTATGACCGCTCATCCATCTCAACATCTTCATTTCTGTCAGAGACATCTTTTGTATATGTTGATGATTAACTGCCCAACACTCATGACCATAAAACATGGCAGGCCTAATTGTTGCTCTATAATATTTACCTTTTAACTTTAATGGTATCTTCTTATCACAAAGAATGCGTGATGCTCCTCTCCATTTTAACCAACCAGCATTAATTCTCATGCGTAACATCTCCATCAATTCTTCCATCACTCTCAAAGATTGACCCTAGGTATTTAAAACTTTCCCTTTAGGGGATGCAATGTATGCCAATTTTAATTTCTATGTCCTGTGAAGTAACCAAACGATAAAACTTACATTTTCTTTGTTCTACAAAGTAAAAGAAGATAATGAAAAATAAAACCGTATAGCCTTAAATTTGTGGAATTACGGGTAGGATATAAGCACCCAGTGAATCAACAGGCAATTTAATTCTAGAGATTGGTTGTTCATCACTGCAACTTCAATCTTATTGTTTTCATATCCAACACTGGCATTACCGTGAACCAGACGGGCCTACGTTCTTTTCATGAATTAAGGGTGGCAAGGGGTTGAAGTATCGTTGTCAATATACGGCCTACGTACCTTGATTCAAGTGGTTCGACATTCACATACTCCTTAATGATTGGTATATCAGCAACATCAGGCAATAAAGTATTCTTCAAATTTCCCTGTTATCACCCTTGGATAATCCGCTCGATGACTTATCATTTCACATCATTTCTGGTAAGAAAACCCGTAAATTGAACCTCCTTTTCTCTCCTATTTTCACTTCTTTTGTCATATTTAGGGGGAATTGCTCCATTTTCTTATATAAGTTGTGAAAAAACGAGAACAAATATTGGACGCATACGCCTTTGTTATAAGTAGTCAAGCTAGAGCTAAGCAAAATCCTTACCATTACAGAGTCGTAAAACAGTAAGGAAATTACATATCATATCGAGTAGGAAAGCATTACGGTCTATTCTTCAACAGTGCAGATAAATAATGAGTGGACTTATGGGTCAACGCTTACTGCTGAATATCACCTCAAAAATAGGTACCTTCCTTGATCATATGTCGGACTGCAAGATGTCCATGACATGACTTTGGTGTTAAATTTGCATGATAATACATGGTTGGGGTCGGTGCAGCAACAACAGCTCCACTTCAATAGAAAGTCCATGATTAGTTGTGAAAACCCAACAAAGTTGTCTCAGTGGTCTTGAAGTGTATGCTCCTCTTTGATACCTTCCGAGAATTTCACTCATTGCATACAGATCGAACAAAATGAGGGAACACCAACAGAACAGTAACAGATCGACTGGCTTCGAGGATGATCTTTCTCAGTTACAATGGCATGTTATCTAGAAGCGTTTAAATGTACAGTTTTTCGCTTTCTTTGCTCAGGAGAAAACAAGAATGCCTTATCGGATACTTTCGGACACTAAGAATGGTTCAAATACTTCACCAACACTCCGACATGAACAGTACAAAAATGACGCACAAGCCATGCGCTCCACAATACTTCTCAAAATAACTCTCCTGCAAAACTGTTGAACTTTTTACTGACAGACACCTTAGTATTTCTTCGATAATCCTTGCTCCACAAAAAGCCAGGTTCTTCAGTCATTGAGCATGAAAAAGAAACCATATTTCAACGATACCAATCAGATGTGGTGATAGTCTATGGATTGTAGATCTTGTGCAACCCTATTTGAAGATCAGAAGATATAGAAATCATTACTGGGAATCTATGGTGCCATACTGCCTTGAAAACTCGATTCTGATGAGCCCTCACGGATTGAGAAGGAATACGTGCATTGTACCGAATATCAAAAATGTGTATCATAGGGTCTGTTGAACCCGATGATAGGTACAAACCATCGGGAGACCATGCCTGTGCTATTAGTGCTGATTGTGAATCACTGGTCTCCTGTTTCCACCCAAACGCATGGATTTCCTGCCTTACTCTTATATCAAACAGCCTAAGTTGCTTCTCCGGTGCCCTGCAAATGTATAAAAATTAAATACGAAAAGATTCCAAGTGGCATCAAAGTTCAGACAGTTAAGATATAAAAGCATGGAACAAGAACGACAAACCCTTCCCACATCAACACTAACGAGACAATGACCTACCCAATCCCACAAGCTCTCACCGGTCAAAGTTTTATCCATGAAAACATTTCCAAACTTCCTTTGATATAAGAATTTAAAACTAAAATTCTGGAAGTACATCCAACATGGCTACAACGACTAAGCCTTTTCCCATACTAGGCAAATCCAACATGTCTAGAAAAACGTTAATATGAAACAAATCATTGAATCTAGAGTGAGATCAGATCCAAGTAAACTTCAAATATCTCAAGTCAGCTCTGAATGCACAAGCATTTCTTTGAGGGCCTGAGTTATAATCTTATCCACATCAAAGAAGGGCTAGCCTAGGTAGCAACCAGACAGATTAGGGAACAGACAGCAATACAATAATAATTGTCCAAAAGCGAACTTCAGAGAAAGCATTACCCTGTAGAATCTGTTCTTTAACAGCTTTTGAATTGAATTTGCACACAAAGACATGTTCTGTAGTCTAGGCATGAACGCTGATAATACGGAAAGCAGTATAGCAGCAACAAACCCCTCCCTGGTGAACATTGCTAAAAAAGACAACGGACATGACAGTCACAGTTTTCACCATTGAAAAAACACAAAGGATTGAAAAATTTTAATGATTTTTCTCAGTTACGAAAGGTTTAGGATTCAAACCAGAGTTTCTGATCGGTTCGAAATTGCCGATTCTAGTTTACCCACAACCAACCTTGTCTAAGTAACATGGTCAAGAAATTGGATCCCTAACAAAAAGTCACTTACTCCTATTGCAATTACCAGTGAGCATGGGGAGTGAAGCGTGGCCTGTTACTTTTGACCAATTTGTACAGTCGAGTGATCACAAAAACTTTGAGATGTGATTAGTTGTGAAATATTAAAATTTATGTTTTACTTGTAAAATTGCCTCTATGGTGCCTTAGGTTCTTTGCATGGCCTCTCCATCAAAATTAATGGCACAAGCCTAAGTTGCTTCATCTTGTGAATTGAGTCTCTTGCCAGCTGAGGTAACACACGCCGAGAGTGACATGTATGTATTAACATTGTTCACCAGGTCGAAGAATAAGAATTCAAGTCCTTCTACAGTAATGGCCCATTATGAAGCTCTTGAAGGTCCAGGTCGAAGAAAAGAATTCAACAAGGCATGGGCCATTACTGTATGTGTGAATTGTAAATATGCTTCCCACTGGCGCTGCAAGTAGATCTCCTGAAAATGGATTTCACAAAGCGAAATAGAAAGGTAAGATATTCATTATCGTCTTTATTTTAGATCAAACACCTCATTTAACTAAGTCGATTAATGGCAAGACCTCCCCATCTACTTCAAATCCAAAGCAACGCTAGTTCGACGTCAAATAACGTAAGGGGTGATAATAAATTGTTCATTTAACTGAACAACTTACCCCTATTTGCAATAGATGGGCTCTAAGAAACTAAAAAGAAAGGGCCTTTACTTACTAGGTTCCTCTTTAGATGATTTTAAGATTGCCAGTTAAACGCTCTTCCTCGTTCTTGACAGCGCCCCTTGCTGCTCTCATACTTTAACCTCCAATTGTCACGCAGTAGTGCGGTAAACACAAGATGAAGTATCCTCTCAACTTCACTAAAAAGAAGTCTCAAGTACTTTAAATCTTGCCGGTTGTGACAGAATCAGTCCTCATTCTTGACGCAGCAGCCAAGTATCGTTGTCTTTACGAAACTTATCTTTTATTCAAATGATCCTTATACATCCCACATGAATGACCAATACACTAATGAAAGAGAGAGGAGGGAGAGGGGAAAAGAAGATACATACAAATACTACACAATATCTATCTTACATGTAAGGGGTCCTGTACCCAACCAGGGAGAGGTTGCTATTTGTGGACTTCATTTCTTAGCACGAACAAGTAATGTGCAAAGTGCTGTCTCCTGGATGTCCATGGCAGTCTTAAGCACTTGAATAAACTAAACAAGCACATAATCCCTTCTACCTGCAGTACCTTTACAAACTGCCAAACAACCAATAACTTGGAGCCTCAATTTTGGATTTCTTTAAACCCTACTGACATCACAGGTTGGAAAATATGCTTCCAGAATGGGTAGACATTGCTCAGGATCAATTTGATCATTTGATGTGGCAACAAACATTGATACTGATCATATAAAAGCAAGAGAGGTGCGATCGTGGGCAAGCTGTGGCCTACCCCTCGGTGGAGTGGGTGGTCCCTGAGTATTGAGTTCCTAGAAGAAGAAAAGCCAGAAGGATAAAAAGTGTCATGCTTGAAGATATTCTATAGTGTTCTGGTAGCTCATATCAAGAATAAAAGGAAAAAGCAGACGGAAATAAAAGTCACCTGCATCCACGTTATCTCTGTAGGACGATCAGGCGATGACTCTGGTGATTGCAATGGGGGTGGCAGTGGATGAATCAGTTTGGGCACCACCACTAGATCCCTGCCTATTACAAGTAATGCACCAGCGTTGTTTGCCGTTCCTGATGAATTGTACCGACACATCATCAGAGAATCAGGAATGTACTCAAGCAAAAAAGAACTATATTATCCAAAATACAGTTTAATGTCTGACAAACAGCTTCCGTACCACAATATTTTGTTCCTGAAAACAAAGTGATCAAATGTCCCTGTGCAAATCGCTCAAAACCATCCATCACACACTCATGGGCTCTGATGATGAGCTGCAGCTTGTTCTTTTTGCAAAAGTCTAACACTCTATCAGGCTGCTATAATCGACCTCTTAAGTCAGAAAAATGGAATTAAAGAAACAGGAAGAATCCTACATTCCCCTACAATGTAGCAACACGCGTCCATCCATTTGAAAAATATCCTTCTGCTAAATCTAAGAAGGAAAAGGACCATCAAGTCTCAGAACAAACAGAACAATATAACAAAAATAAAAAGATCGTTGTCATATTGACACTTCATATGTAAACCTAAGTTAACCCTTGGTAAAAGTGACGCCGCAAATATTTCTCACATTGTTAAGCAGTTAGAGATGTTTCTCATGGTAAAATCAGCTTAGCTCATATGACCAAACAATAAAAGATTTGTTGTTATGTTCGCTATTGCATTTTCATCCCATTGACCACCAAAGTATGATTCAAGGAATCCCATAGGGAGAAATGGTTTGATTAGGAAGAGATCTAAATTGCAATGTGGTAGAAAATCTGGAAGTCTTAATGGGACCGGTTCTGAGGAAAGATAAGGAAAAGGTAAAGAAGTTATGACATACAATCTACATATACTTTCTAGAAAGCAACATGAACAATTAATTACTTAAAGAGTGGATTAGCTAAACTTAAATGGAATGTTTTGCCTTCAGAAGGAAAAATAGATTGCTTGTAAGGATTTTAAGGTTATCCGAGGTGACAATCTAACTATCAAACATTGAATCTTAGTAATGGATTTACAAATAAAGAAATAGGAGAAAAAAGAGTTCATAGAGTTACTCAAATTAAATAATGCAACAAACAACAACAACAACAACAAAGCCTTTTCCTATACTAGACGGGGTCGGCTACATGGATTCTTTGTTTCCACATATCCCTATCGTGTGCCATGTTAGCAATTAACTCACAATAAGCTAGATCATTCTTTATTGTTTCTTTCCAACACTTTTGTGGTCGTCCTCTAACCCTTTTAATACTTTTCAAATTTAGTTTTTCTAACCTTCTTATAGGTTCTTCTTTTGATCTTATTTCTATATGTCCAAACCATCTTAAACTATATTCTCTCATTTTATCCTCTATTGGTGTCACTCCTAATTTGTTTCTAATAACCTCATTATGTATACGGTCTTTTCTTGTATGACCACTCATCCATCTCAACATCTTCATTTCTGTCACAGACATCTTTTGTACATGTTGATGATTAACTGCCCAACACTCATAACTATAAAACATGACAGACCTAATTGCTCTCTATAATATTTACCTTTTAACTTTAATGGTATTTTCTTATCATAAAGAATACCTGATGCTCCTCTCCATTTTAACCAACCAGCATTAATTATATGCATAACATCTCCATCAATTCTTCCATCACTCTGAAAAAGTGACCCTAGGTATTTAAAACTTTCCTTTTGGGGGATGCAATGTGTGCCGATTTTAATTTCTATGTCCTCTGAGGTAATCAAATGATCAAACTTACATTCCATATATTCTATCTTTGTTCTACTAAGTCGGAGGCCTTTGCTTTCTAATGTTTCTCTCTATAGTTCCAATTTTCTATTAACTTTTTCCTTAGACTCTTCCACTAATACAATGTCATCTACAAATAACATACACCAAGGTACTTCATCTTGAATATGTTTTGTTAACTCATCCATCACTATTATAAATAAGTATGGACTTAAAGTTGATCCTTGATGTAACCCAATATTAACTTAAAAGAAGTCTGTCATTCCTTCATGAGTCCTCACACATGTTTTTGCACCATCATACATGTCTCTTATAAGGTTAATATATGTCAATGGGATACCTCTTTTTTCCAAAGTTCTCCAAAGAACCTCCCTCGGTACCCTATCATAAGCTTTTTCTAGATCAATAAATATCATGTGAAGGTCTTTCTTTTTTGCTCTAAAATGTTCCATAAGACGTCTCAAAAGGTGAATTGCTTCAATAGTAGATCTACCTCGCATGAATCCAAATTGGTTCTATGTTGTACTTGATACTTGTCTTAACCTACATTCGATAATTCTTTCCCATAATTTCATAGTATGGCTCATTAACTTGATACCTCGATAATTCGCACAATTTTGAATGTCTCCCTTGTTCTTATATATGGGTATAAATGTACTTCTTCTCCATTCCTCGGGCATCTTTTGGTTTTTTCATATTTCATTAAATAGTCTTGTGAGCCAAATGATTCCTATTTCTCCTAGTATTTTCCAAACTTCTACAGGAATATTATATGGTCCTACCGATTTACCACCCTTCATATGTTTAAGAGCCTCTTTGACTTCACTCTTTTGAATACGTCGGTAGAAATTGTGGTTTATATACTTTTATGATTTGGCTAACTCTCCTAAGCTAATACTAACATCTTTATTTTCATTAAAAAACTTATAAAAATAGTTTTTCCATCTATTTCTTATATCATCATTTGCCATTAGAATTTTTTCATCCTCATCTTTGATGCATCAAACATAATTAAGATCTTTAGTTTTCTTATCTCTAGCCCTAGCTATCCTAAAAATATCTCTTTCACCTTCTTTTGAGTTGATTTTTTTATATAAGTCCTCTCAAATTTTAGCTTTTGCACAACCTTTTTCGCTTCCTTCTTTGCTTTCTTATAAGCCTCTAAAGTTTCACTAGTTTTCTTAGCATAATGTAATTTGTAGCATGTCCTCTTCGCCTTGATTTTATTTTGTACTACTTGACTCCACCACCAAGCTTCTTTTTGTGCAGGTACACCTCCCTTAGATACCCCTAACACATCTTTTGCCACTTTCCTAATATGTATAGCCATATTGTTCCACATATCATAGGGTGTACCAACATAATTCCAAACATCTCCTTGAAGTACTTTCTGTTTAAATATATCTTCTTTCTCACTTTTGAGGTTCCACCATTTAGTCCAAATAGCTCGATGCACTCTTTTCTTCTTTGGCCATTTTTTTTATTTGTAAATCCATAACTAAAAGTCGATGTTGGGTGGTTAAGCTTTCTCCTGGAATTACCTTGTAATCTTTACAACATGCTCCTCTTTACCAACATGTCCATTTAAGTCTCCTCCTAAACAAATCATCTCCCTTTGTGGAATCTTTTGAATCATCTTATCTAACTCTTCCCAAAAAGTTGTCTTTATACTATCTTCTAGTCCTACTTGGGGTGCGTAAGCACAAACTATATTCAAAACCTCTGCTCCTAACACTAATTTCAATGTCATGATTCGGTCACCATATCGTTGTATGTCTACTACACTATCCTTTAAATCTTTATTTATGATAATACCAACTCCATTTCGAGCCTTTTCTTTACCTGAGTACCATAATTTAAAACATGTATCCTCTATCTCCTTTGCTTTTTCCCCAACCTATTTTGTCTCTTGTAAACATAGAATATGAATCTTTCTCCGAATCATAGTATCTACCACCTCCATTAGCTTACCGGATAATGTTCTGATATTCCAAGAACCAATATGAATCTTATTATCTAGTACTAGCTTCCTTACCCCCCGCATCCGTTCATAATCAAAATGCGGAGACCCTCTCTGAAAAATTTTCACTACATTCGGGTGGCAAGGTAGCGGGACTAACTTCTTTACCCACATGTGGGAACCCTCTGTGCAATTGATTTA